>SWEM01000017.1:0-137977 GCA_019593585.1 Nitzschia palea | reverse complement strand
GACACCATCTGTTGACCTCACAGTCTACATCTATATTCACATCGGCTACTTGTAGTTGCTTCCCCCTGGTCTATTCTTTTTTAGCAGTTCATGCGAAGGTTTGAAGGCGGTCGTCATTGTAATTGCCATACATGATATAACAACTTACTGTCAATACTGCTTGTAGTCCACTTTCGACAAAAATTACCTGTCGTTAAAACTGCTTCCTACATGGAAAACGTGGAAAGTATCGAATGTGCTCATTTATTATTAATTAACTGGTCTACCAGTTAAATCAATGGAGCAAGTCCCACTCTTGATATGAAGAGCACGAAAATGTAGAATAAAAGTATCACAGGCGGAATCTGGTTGCCGCACAAGTCCATTTTTTAGAGCCACTGGACTGCGTCCAAGAGAAACTCGCCAAACTCGTCTTCTTTTTCCTCGTCACTTAGCAGGGCGGGAAGCTTTTCTTCTTCCTTCACGGAAAACAAAGAAGAGTCAATAGGGTCCAACTTCACCATAGGCGTCACAGAAAGGATAACTTCCGGTGTCAGGGCTGGTTCATCAGAATCGGTCAATAGTGGGAGCGATGGAGCATCAGAGATCTTCACTGCTGGAATAGTGATCTTAAGGCCAAATAATGTGATCGACTACACGATCTTGGCCACGATTCAGAAAGCGAGTTCTTCGTTTAGCGTACTGGATTCGGAACGACACCTTTTAAAAAGTTGAGGCTATACCATAGAGGATAGCTTCATTAGAACAGATCAGATCCAAAAGATCATGATGCTGTATTAGTGAAGGTGCCGAACCAAACCAGGGTGCAAACCAAGGGCTCAAAAGCACTGGTAATTTTTACTCAGCGCAAACTTTCGAGAATCGAAGTGTAGTGAATGATTCAGGACGCTGCTTGTCGAGAGATCATCTTAATTGAATGCTCATGCTCCACTTGACCGATTAACTGTTTTGCCAGTCCTTCCGTTGGGGTTACCTTGACAGCCTGAAGTAACTTTAAGGACGATGAAGCCACAGGCGAGAGCTCAGACTCGTCAGAAGAAAAGCTTGAATGACCTGGAGATGTTGGAGGAGATACAAATTTTGATGTCGAAAGTTCAAGAAAGCTTT
The DNA here is from genome assembly GCA_019593585.1 of Nitzschia palea. Taxonomy (NCBI): domain Eukaryota; phylum Bacillariophyta; class Bacillariophyceae; order Bacillariales; family Bacillariaceae; genus Nitzschia; species Nitzschia palea. Next base: position 136,870 of record SWEM01000017.1, on the reverse strand, counting down.
GTGACTGTTCAGCGCTCATGTAGTCGTCTGCCGACTTGCCGGACAGTTCTTCGAGATCTTTGATCTTTTGCATGATTGAGTCAAACTTATCCTTCCATTCGTCGAGCTCGATCTCCAATTCAACGATTCTATCGCGCTGTCGTTGGCGCGATGCAGCTGCACTTTCCCTATTGCGCTTGCGTCTTTGTTCCCTTCGCCAAACTGCCGCTTCCTCCTTAGTCATGGGGACTTCAGGATCATATTTCATTTGAGGCTTCTTAGATTTCAATGAAGCTTCCATTAGATCCAGCTTGCGCCGTTTCGTGGAATCTTCGCAAATAGACGGCATCGAAATCATCGGCTCAATTACCTTCAAAGTCGCTTCGGCGCATCGTTGAGAAGCAAGGATCTCTCTTCGACGCTTACGAGCCTCGGCGGTCGATTGCGCTACCTGTAGTGGCATGGCTGCAGGAACAACAGCAGCGGTCATGGCACAACGACTGGACAAGGAACAAAACGCAAACACAAGCAGCTCTGATTGTGTGTGTCTTTGTGCGGTAGGGAAACGTGAAGAAACCCGTAGTTTTGCTGCCGATATTGCACTGATTGCATTCGGATACGTTCTTGAAGCTGTGGGTCTGGTACACATTTTACACGCTTCCAACCCAGCGCTCGAAGAAGGCGAAAGTACGTCAGTGTCGCGTCTCACTTCGATGGCATCGGACGGTTCACAGCGCGTCGAAGGGAAAGACACATTTTATCCGAATCCTTTCTCTGATGGTGCTTATGGACACAACCGATACCTGGAAGACATGGAATTGCTCTATGGAAGCAGCGACACATCAACGACCACCAATCGTCTAAATAGCACGAACTTAGTTAACTGATGTCAGCAACCAAACTTTTTAAGGAGAAAGAGACGCAAGCGACTGACGCTTGCTGACATTCCTTCCTTCGCTACTTGAACCTGATCTGTATGGCAAAACAGCACCTCCGCCAAAAGAAGAAAGATCACAGATTCAACTCGACGAATCTTGTCAGTCTACCGGTAGTCGTGCACGCTCTCATTTCTGCCTGTAGAAACCTTCTAAGTAGTACAAGTAGTAATGTTCGAAGTACTAGCTACTAAAATTAAGTTAGGTAGTACGCATCCTATCTCAACGAACAGCTGTGTTTGATGAAAACACGAAGAAACCATCAAGGACATCTTGACATGTAAATGGCCTCATCAAAGACCATCATAGATAACAGCCCTCCTGATCACGGCTTTACCTAGCTGAGAGGAACGGTACGCCCTTGCGACTATGCTTGCATTGTCAACCAATTCATGGTCCAGAGAGAGATGCTTCTTATAGCATGGGTATTCTCATTGCGTCAACTTCTTATATTGGTCGATACATAACTTTAACATTTGCAAATCTACATCAATTCTTTGTGAGTATATTTTTTGGCCGGTGCATCTCCGGCAAACTCCGCCACTAAGTTTACACCTTGGGATCGTAGCTGCCACTTTGTGGTTAACAGACCCTCGACACCTACGGGGCCCCTGGAGTGAATCCTACCGGTTGAGATCCCGACCTCAGCACCCAACCCAAAACGATAACCATCAGCAAAACGGGTAGAGCAATTCTTGAAGACACAAGCAGCGTCTACTCGACGCAAGAATTCTTCTCCCACCGGGGCCTGATCACTGCAAACAATGGACTCTGTGTGGCCGCTCCCATATTGATGGATCCAGTCAATCGCCTCGTCGACATTTTCGACTACTTCAACCATGCACGTCAAATCGCCATATTCATATTTCAGTTTCTCAGCAGGGGTATCACAGAGACCTGTCTTCATCGCTCGGGGACCTCCCAGACATTTCACTCCAGAGGCTCGCAATGCCATCAGAGTTTGAGCCGCGACTCCGTTTTTCACCGTTTCTCTATGAACAAGCAAAGTTTCCATGGCGTTGCATGCGGAGGGATAGTCTGTCTTGGCATCAACTGCTATTGCTGCCGCTGCCTCCCCGCTGGCCGTGGAATCCACGTATACATGACAAACACCATCGGCATGTCCCAGCACCGGAATTCTTGTATTGGCTTTGATATACGATACTAGAGCATTGCTTCCTCGGGGGATCACAAGGTCAATTACGTCGTCTAGGGACAGCATTTCGGATACCTGAGTAGCAGAGTAAAAGTTAGGCACAGACGAATTTTTGAATTAAGGGAGTGAAAGACTACTCGTACCTGTCCTCTGTTCGTAATCAAGGCGATGATGTCTCTTGTGATAGTTCCCTTGCTTCCAGCTTCAATCGCATCACCAATGACTTTGTGAATGGCTGCATTTGAGTTGATGGCCTCCTTGCCACCCTTGAGAAGGAGCCCATTTCCGCTAGCAAGCGCGAGCGAAGAAATTTGTGGCATGGAATCGGGACGTGATTCAAAGATCACCATTAGTACTCCTATTGGTACGGTGATGAGCGAAAGTTCCATTCCATCTGCCAATTCTCTTTTGCTTTTCACAACACCCAAGGGGTCATCTAGGCTCGCAAGTTTTCTCACTCCATCAGCAAGCGTTGATAGTTTTGCTTCCGTGAGTTTCAACCTGTTTTTCAAAACCGGCGCCACGCCATCTCTTTCTGCAGCCTCCAAATCAAGCAAGTTGGCTGCGAGAAGCTCCTCTTTCCTGTCCATCAAGGCAGAAGCAATAGATTCCAAAATATCCTTGCGAACTTGGTGTGGAAGTGCCTGTAGTTTTCTAGCTTCAGCTCTTGCAGCAAGGGCTTTCTTTCTCGCCTCATCAGTAACGTCGTCGTCATTTTCCTTTTATGATTGTGATTATCAAGCATGTGAGTAAATCAAGGGAGAAATAATCTCAGAATTTGCTTCGACTGCTAGTCCGTACCTTTGATTCTTGTAGTTCATTGATCGCTTGTTTCTCAAGTGCCGATCCAGGAGTCAAGAATAATGTCCCCTTGTTTCCATATTTCTTGTCCCGTCCCAAGATTGATCGGACAGCATTCAAATCAGCACCAGAGGCAACAACACAGGCAGCACAACTAGTCCCCGGCGCAACGGCATTGGTCGCAGCTTCAATTTTGGATGCCATACCGCCACGGCCCTGGGCACTTTTGGCTCCTATGGCGACCTCGGATGTCTGTTGGACGTACAAATCAAGCTTTTTGGCACCTGGCTCGGTAGGAGGTTTGTCATAGACCCCTTCGACGTCGGTCAACAGCAACAGCACTTCGGCACCAAAACTTCGAGCACACAAGGCCGCCAAAGAGTCATTATCCGAAAAAACATCATCCGCCGTGTAACCAAGGTTGGCAGAAACCGCATCATTTTCGTTGATAATTGGAACAATACCAAGACCCAAGAGACGATCGATAGAGTATGTCAAGTTTTGGAGGCGTTGGGGGTCTGCGAAATCCGCTTGGGTGACCAGAATTTGGGAGGCAGCTACATCGCATTGATTGAACAAGCTAGAATACAAGTTCATCATTTCGAATTGACCAGCTGCTGCACAAGCAGAATCATAAAACTTTTTCTTTTGTGCCATGGTATGTGGGCGGGTGCTTAGATCGAGCATATCCACGAAACTCTCGGTCCTCTTGGGACTATCGATGGGGTTAAAGTTTGCTGCGTCAGGACCTGATCCTTCTATCTGCATCTCCTTGAAACTCATTAACATTTTTCGCTGCTTCCTCAATAACCGTTTGCCCATACCAACCGCACCAGAACTGACAAAAATCACTTCGACGCCACGCGCATTCAACTCGGCAATTTGCTCGGTGATGGCACCCATGCGAGTGAGGGAAGGACGGCCATCCTCATTGGCAACAACAGAAGTTCCAGCCTTTACGCAAACGCGTCGGGCATTTCGAAGCAGACTTCGGGCTTTGGGTTCCGAAGACATATTAAGGTACTCTGTCTCGAATGAAAAAAGGTGCAATGAATTGATTGTGAAATGAGGCATGCCTCGCTTCCTCTTTCTGTCACACACACAGTCAATCACACGTGGAGAAACGAGCGGTCGAGACCTTGACCTCGAGTCGATTCCTTTGACCAAACCGGCGACAGTCGTCACACCTCATCCTTCTTGCTCATTTTTCGATTCAATGGCATTGTGTTTTCCTTTGTACTCGTCACACCACTTTTAACAATGTCGAGTAGTCTGGGAATTGCCTCTGCTCTTACAGCACCCTTGCTTGTCGTGGTGGGATTCATTATTTGGGACAATCACTGGACTGGAAGTGCCTTTGCCCTGAACCTGTACAAATGCAACCTAACAGCGGTAGGGTTTGCCCTGGTTACGCTCATTTTCTCACCTCATGATGGTGGGCCATTTTCATCAGAAGTATTTACCTGGAATAAAGTGGCTCCTCTCATGTTATCTTCCTTTATTGGGATCGTCGTTGGTGACTGGACCTGGATTGAAGGTATGCGGTTGTTGGGTGCTCGAAAGATTATTGTCATGGACACGTTAAAGCCATTTCTGGCAGCTCTGGTGGGACGATTGTTCCTTGGAGAACATCTCAATATTGCTTCCTTTGTGGGTTTAGTGATTACAGTGGCTGGCGTCTATATTGTCGCCATTGAGCAGAACAAGGAGCATTCGGAGTTGCTACCCCAAGAGGATCAAGACGCCCAAGTTGAGACTGATGACGCCCCTGTTGTTGAGAGCGATATCGCGCCTCTTGAGATGGATGATCTTACCGAGAGCGATCATCAAACCAGTCATACAATCACTACAAGATCAGACAGCTATGCCGAAACTCGAAAGAAGCAAATACAATCTAGAGGCGAACTTGTATATGGACTCGTCATGGCCGCTCTCAATGTCATTCTGCACACGTTTGGTGCCCTACTCACAAAAAAATTTGGCGTTGGGATGACGACGTTTGAAATCAACCTAGTTCGGTTTGGATTTGCTGGAGTCATCATGGCGATTGTCTCATTGTTCCTGTCGGCTGTCGTGCCACGCAACACTGATTCAACACAACAGCCTTTGTGGTTCAAACTTCCTACTATGACGCGGTCAACTTGGTGCCGAATATCTTTCGGTGTCCTGTTTGTTTCCTTCTTGCAACCTGCGTTGACCAATTATGCCATGTTTCAGATCTCATTGGCACTTTTGCTAACACTCGAGTCCATTGGTCCCATCTATTCGTTACCCTTATCCTACCTACTGCAAGGTGATCGGCCGACCCTGATGGCATCGATAGGAGCCGTACTGGCTGTTGTTGGGATCGGAACCTTGTCATTTGGTGGAATGGCAACAGATTGAAGTAACTTATTATTCATTCGGCGACAAGGGCTGACTCTAGATCCGGCGTTACGACGATGGATTTGGTGACGTTGCCCAGTGTTACGTACTTGGCTTCTTCTGGATCAATCATGACAGCCTGTTGGAGGAAGCTGCAGGATAGGCCCTCATTGACATTCATCAGAATAGAACTGGAGCCATCCGGACCTTCCAATTTGAGCACCGTCTTTCCACTTTTGTACACCAGTATTCTTCCTATTCGGCCTGGTGCTGCACTCGTGAGAACATTGTCGTGAGTCTTCGCCGTTATGGGCGGTGTGACAAGATCGGAGATCGCGGATAACTGGTTGGGGTCTTCGACATTCACATCATCAATTGGATCCTCTGCACTATAGACTGGCATGGGACCATCGGTTGTTTTGGGTTGAAGCGGTGGAAGGCGTGTTGGTAGCTGTACAAGGAACCACGAGTTTTGTTCCCAAGAAAGCTTTTCCTTGTCTTTTGGGTCGACAAAAGGACACAGTGATGGTTCTGCGGCGTTCTGATTTACAATTGTCACTCCTTGTTCGCTAGGTATTGGCTCTGGCGAAGGATTGCTACCTTCATATGCGACAGGGCGCAAAGTCGACCCAATTCCCAACGGAAGGGGTTCGGATGGAAAAGGTAGCTCCAGCGGTTGGATCGTAGAATACTCTTTGGATTTTCCCCTTGCTCGCTCCTCTTCTCTACTAGAGTCAGAATCATACATGAATCCTTCCATAGCAAAGCTCCCTTTTTCACCCTGATCGAAATTACTTTGTTGAAATTCATCGGTATAATCCATAGAATTCGGCATCCCACCCATCCCTGCGCCCTTGGATGATCCAATCGCTGTGTCTAGTTGACCAACAACTTCTTCTGTCGCTTCTTGGTCTTTGCTCTTGGCTCTGATGAGTGCACCATCCTTTTCGGTGGCTGATTTTCGTTTGGCACTTGCGGAAGGCTTTTCACCACCTGTGAAAAAGACTCGTCCCGATGGGATCGGGGTGCGTCCCCGGCCTCGACCTCCTCCTCTTCCGCCTCTTCCTCTACCATCACGGCCTCCTGCAGAATCGCGATCCGGGCGGCTTGCATTATTGTCTGTCGATGGTGCAAATGCGACTGTAGGTAGCGAAGAGGATGTGGCAGCATCAGGCGCACCAGAAGTTGCCTCACCAGGACGGATTTTCTTAACGGGCTTGCGAGGTTTGAATTTGCCTGCTTGAGCTGGTGGCGGAGGCATGATTAGGATTGAGTTGGAGAGCTAAAATATGAGTTGTGATAGACGATTGTTGGCTTGGAGTAATTGTAGCATACCCTCATTGGCAACATCAAAACGAATCTTACAGTGATCTCGTGGTTCTAAGCATAGCGGTGGATGACAGACGCCCATTCGGGAAGTGTGTATAACTACCGGTACATATAAGCTAATAGGTACGCACTTACGAACCTTCAAGACCAGTGTCACCCTTGCATACGTCAATCGAAAATATGCAACCTGCCAAAAGATGCATCTGCGACACTTGTAGGGATCATTGACACCCATCGACTTGTTGCACAACAAGTCCTTGTCGTTGCCTTGTGAACTCTAAATCACCTAGTCGAAAGAGCAATTTACAGAAAATAGAGACAAGAAGATGAAGTTTGCATTTCTCGTGGCAGCGACAGTAGCATTGCTGCCGTCGACAGTGTCCACCGATGCTTTTGCACCAAAGGCGTTTGTGCCACGAAGCGGCAAGTGTGCTCCTCGCCAATCGACGGCGAGTGCAGTTACGGAAGTTCCGACTACTCCTATCCCCGGAATGAAACCTGGAACATCGGGACTTCGAAAGAAGGTGGAAGTCTGGCAAGGAGTCGATGAAGCAAATAAGTTCTACGTTGAAAACTTTATTCAGAGCTTATTGGACACAGCTGTGAGCAATAATGGTGGGAAAATGCTGGACACGTGAGTGAACAAAACGTTGTTTTTTTGGAGTCAATGGTAGATAATCTGACGCCGTGGGGCTTGATATCCACTGATCTCTATCATTACAGAGTCATCGTAGCTGGAGATGGACGATATTTCAATGCAGAGGCCATACAGATCATCTGTCGAGTCCTTGCTGGGAACGGTGTCTCAAACATTTGGGTTCCTCAAGGAGGAATCATGTCGACTCCAGCCGTATCAGCAGCCATTCGCAGCCGGGAAGGTGGACAGGCACAGGGAGGGATCATTCTAACTGCAAGTCACAACCCAGGAGGTCCAGGAGAAGATTTCGGAATCAAATACAATGAAGGCTACGGCCAGCCGGCTGGAGAAGAATTCACAGATGCGGTACGTGCAACCTGAGAGCGGCAACTTGAAATGGTTCGATTTTTCTCATGTATCGTAGCTTTACGCTCGGAGTCTGGAGATCAAAGGATTCAAAACGGTGGAAGGGGCTGGTGACGTTGATTTAGATGCAGCAGTTGGTTCCACGTTTTCCATGACGTCGACTTCAAAGGTGACAATCATTGACCCTTTTCAAGAATACGTGAGCTGCCTCAATCAATGCTTTGATTTTGCAGCAATCAGAGACTTTGCCAAGCGTCCAGGTTTTTCCATTCTTTTTGATGGTATGCATGGTGCAGGTGGTCCGTTTGCAAGGCGTGTACTGATTGAGGAGCTCGGATTTCCCGAGGTAGGTTCTTATCTGCACCATCACATGCGCATTTTCTTGACTCCTTTCTAACCATTATTGACATATGCTGGATATCAGTCATCTCTCATGCGTTGTGATCCACGGCCTGATTTTGGACAGTGCCATCCTGACCCCAACTTGACCTATGCAGCAGATCTGGTGAAAAAAATGGGACTGAAACCCAATGGTAGTGCCGACTCATCAGCTACATCCGTGCCTACACTTGGAGCAGCCAATGATGGTGACGGTGATCGCAATCTGATCGCTGGAGCGGGGTGCTTTGTTACACCGTCAGACAGTCTTGCCATCATTTGTGACAATTGGGCTGCCATCCCTCATTTTGCCAGGGCTGGTGGTCCCAAAGGTGTGGCGAGATCCATGCCATCGTCGGCAGCGCTGGATGTGGTTGCAGAAGCTCTTGATATTCCGAACTTTGTTACGCCTACTGGGTGGAAATTTTTTGGCAATTTGATGGGCTCCAACGAGCAATTTGGAAAACGAGACTACACACCATTCTTGTGCGGGGAAGAATCTTTTGGAACAGGTAGTGACCATGTGAGAGAGAAAGATGGGCTCTGGGCAATGTTAGCATGGGTTTCAATCTTGATGAAAGCCAATGAGAGCACTCCCACTGATCAGCCATTGGTCAGCGTGAATGATATCGTCACGAAACATTGGGCAAAGTACGGCCGACATTTCTATTGCCGTTACGATTACGAAGGTAAGCGACGATAGCGCCATGTCGATTGTTTTTGGAAATGCGACACAGTCTAATAAAAACAAAAACAGCGGTCGCGAGCGATGGTGCAAATAAAATGATGGACTTGATTCGGGAAAGATTTGTCAACGGTGATCTATCGTCAGTAGATGTCAATGAATCAGGAATCAAGCTAGTAAAGGCTGAAGAATTTTCGTAAGTTGGCGTTTCAGTGCACTTCCTTGGATGATAAAGTACCGTGTCCTTACCAAATTATTTGCAGTTATACCGACCCTGTGGATGGATCCACCACCTCCAAACAAGGACTTATCCTAGGTTTTGAATACAGCAACGGCGACCCCGCCAGAGTTGTTTTCCGTCTGAGTGGGACAGGTTCTGCAGGCGCTACTATCCGAATGTATCTTGAAAAGTACGAGCCAAAGGAGACGAACCATGGTGAAGCAGCGCCAGTCATGCTCAAGTCTCTTGCCGATCGAGCATTCGGCCTCGTTGAGTTGCAGGACCTCACTGGGAGGGATTCACCCACTGTCATTACATAATTGTAGAGAATTCCAACGGCTAGGTATACGCAACATATGAACCATTTATTATGTAATCTATTTTGTCGTGCTTTGTCCCATGATTGCGTTCCATTATTTCACAGCTAGTGTGACGAAATCAAGTGGTGATCTCAAACCCAAGGGTACGCGCTCCCGCGTCCGGTAACCAAGTTGGCAAAGTCAAGTCTTTGTAAAGAAGGTAGTGATTACGTCCCTTGGTTGCTCCATCATGAAGGTTTAGTGACCTCGTAAATTCGTAATACAAATGATCGTTCGTAGGGACTTGGGTATAACCTGCCCCTCGGTAAAGCGACAAGGCACCAAAGTTGGAAACGTCTACATGAAGGAATATCGTCTCGGTCCCTCGAATTCTTGCCAGTTCGTCAATTGACTTTCGGAATAAGAGTGGACAAGACATCAGTAGAGGAAAACTATGTTGACAGCATGTCACATGCTTGGACGACATACCTGCATTATTTTCTGCCCAATTCCTTTCCTTCGGGCCGAAGGACTCACTGCAACTTCGGTAACATACAAAATAGACTCAAGTGGTCTCCGTCTCCCGAGAGTGGTTCCTTCGAATTCGTGAAAGCTGCATTCAGCAGTCCCCAGAATAATATCTGGTCGGGAAGCCAAGATTGCCCCATATCGAGGAACAGTTGCAACAATACAAGTGGCTCCACGATTGCGTCGACTGGACAGTACTTGGCAACTCTTTGAACAGAAAGCCCGACGCATTTCTGGAGAAAAGTCTGAAAAAACCGATAGCCGTAAGTTGGCAATATCCAAGTCATCTGCTACAGTCGCCACTCTGACAGATACTCGGTCGGAGGCGTTCCACGGTTTGGTCGAACGGTCCGACTGCAGTAAAATAGTTCCCGGAGGCGGATTTTGTTTTGAAAATTGGTCTGTGACGGCAGGACTTGGTAGCATCTCTCCAAAGAAACCCATCGACGCTGAAGTTTGTAACATGCTCTTGACAGTTGACTCTATGAGTGATTTCGATATCATGGCAGGGGGCGACTGCCTCAGCATGGTCTCCTCCGTATTTTCGACCTTCTTTTGTACTGTGTTGGCAGAGGCAGCCTTTTTGACAGCTTCCGTCAGTCGGCTCATGGACCTTGTCCCCGTTCGAGCTTGGGAGGCACTTCCTACTCGTCGAGGACCCACACTGGTGGATCTTGAGGTTGTTTCTGTTCGCGAAGTGCTTCCGGTTCTACGAGATAAAAGTGCATCAGCCTTAGCAGCCCTTTCCAATCGGGTTTCTTTGGATTCTTCATCGTCTTGACGACTTTCTGGACTGGCTTCTTCCACTGGATCGTCTTCGTCAGGTCGGCTTTCTGCGGACGCACACAACACCGTTTCAAATGAATTTCCAGCGTCACCAAAGTTTGACGAAAACTCCGATATTCTTGTGGTTGTTTGTTCCGTTCTCTCCTTTGGCTCGACGACAAACAGGGAAAACTCAGTCGGTCGAGCGGCGATTTTGTTAGTCAATTGGAAGGATGCACATGGTTGAATCAATGATGCCACAAAGCAGATCATCAGTGCAGCGACCAAGGGCCAATTTCTGGAGATCACGTGGTGCATATCATTTCTTTCTGTACAGTTATTTCTAGGATTGGACGTTGATGGCAATGAATACCTGTTTAATCGAGGAGCGACTCCACATTTCGCAATCTCCTTGGTCGAATGCGACGTGCACCCTTCGGCAAAGAATATTCGACACATCTCAATTTGAATGAGAGTTTTACTGGTTCATTCGATTTCGTGTAGAGCGACAGTTTGTGGTGTACAGTTCTAGAGCATGCAGTATCCAACGAACCGGAAAAATAAAAGTATACCGGTTGTTTACTCTGACCTAGTTTCGTTTTCTGTTGTTGCAACGAAGATGACAGCTGGGACTGCGATGTTGGAAGCAGTTCGCGATGGTCGGATTTCGGCTGTATTGTGTTATTTTGGGCCGTGTTTTGTACATGGTGCTACGTGCGTCGTGTGCAACGTCAGTCAATTCCGTCCGATTTGGGGGCCTGTGCCCTCAATCCCCAATTCCCTTTTCAGTGTCAATGATGAGATTCACCTCCAAGCTCCATGCGAATCATTCGTCGTGTTTGAAACGCAACAGTAGTGCCTACCGGTAGTTCCAACATTATTCTTGACGGATCGAAAAAGCAAGATGGGATTGTCGTTGTGGAATCTGTTCAAGGTAGGCCGGTTTTTAATGCTGATGGAAAAGTGGAAAATCTAAAAAAATGTCTTTCGCTAATAATCATTCCTTTTTTGGCTTCCTAGGCTGGCCTCCTTGGAGTGAACGCTATCATGGTTTTGAACAAACAGCGGTTTTTGTCGCGGTATGGACTAGATGATATAGTCGTTGCATCCAACGATCCATTCAAATCTCAAGTTGTCGGCTTGCTGCATGCTGTGCAATACCTGAAAGTGCCGGTGATCGTGGCAAACTTGATAACAATCATCTTTGAAATCATTTTTGGAGGATGAAGGAGGGTACGAACATGTAGGGGAAAGGCGTCATTCGGCCAGAAGCCACAAACTGGATTTTCTCCTTGACCAAACCTTCATTGGACCACATCGCTTTGGCGGAGTATGCGATTTCCAGAAGCAATCTAAAATCCCGGCAGAAGCTGGCAAGGGCGCTCTTAACAATCGTGCACTGTCTCGGCAGGGAATCAAACCTCATCTACTATTTGCAGCTACGGAAAAAATAAAAAAACACCATACAATGATGTGCTATCCGTGCGTATTTTCACATGTGTTTTTTGAGTTGAGCTTACGAGATGGACCATCCTAGATGACGAATAGACAGAAGTACCCTTTGATTACTCTCTTGTAGCCACATCAGTTCTTTCTAGCAGCGTCTAACTTAGGACACGATGCAGGTACCATGAACGGTACTACATGTAGGGAATTGGATACTTAACATAGTTTTCCCGGAGTGACGAATTTTGTCCGTTCCTTCGTACCTGGTACCGCACGCACATGTTAAATTTCATGATATGATGGGGACCGAGAACCACATCATCAATCATCACACTACGATAACGTAGTCCTTCTATCGTTCTCACTCTCGCACAACGTTCTGCCAGTACAACGACAACTGTTAGATCATGCGCTTGCTGTTTTGTAGCGCTGCATTTCCTCTATTGTTCCTTGGCACAACGCATGGCTTTCTGCCGAGTCGAAATTTTGCAAGATCCATCCGCCATGCGCGTTCAGATACTGATCAAGTAACAGTCTTCTCTTCAACTCAAGATACCCCATCGAGTGTATCAAAAGATCTGTCGGTAGAAGTGGATTTTAAGGCGTATGCGAATGGTTACAAGACGGTCTTTGCCGAGCTTCCCTTTGCCGAGTGTACAGCAGTTTCGGGAACCGTTCCTGCCGATCTCAAGGGCACATACTTTCGATCAGGCCCCGCTATGTTCAGTGCTGGCTCGATTGCTCCGCCCAAAACGTCTATAATTCAACCACGAGATGGGCCCCCTGTTCCAGATGGACAGAACCCATCGAGAATGGTCCAGCATCCTTTTGATGCCGATGGTGGAATTCTTGGCATTACCTTCCCAGGTGATGGATCGGTAACAGCACGTTTTCGCTATGTTCGAACAGTTGCTTTCACCAATGAACGCCGCAAAGGACAACGTCTGTATAAAGGAATGGACTCGACCAGGGAAATGGGATCTTTAATTGGGCAAGGAATGGGAAATGATATCCACACTCCCTTGTTCCGACATCATTTGCAACCAGGTTTGAACAAGAACCGAAAGAATACTTCGAATACCCGAGCTATATATTGGGGAAAACGACTTTTATCCCTGTGGGAAGGTGGACAACCTTACAAATTGGATGCTTTGGCGCTATCGACCGAGGGACGCTCTCAGTTGGGTGGTGTCCTCAAGGAGGTCGATCCCTTTGGCTGCAAAATGGTGATTGATCCTGTCAAGAATCACGCCGTTATGTATGGCGTCAATCAAGATGCGAAACGATCCGAGTTGACTGTGTACGAATTCAATGACAAGTTTCGACTAGTGGCGGAAGGCGATGCGGGGAAGATCACTCAACAATTACCAGGTCTTGCTTCGTTGTCCGATATGGGTGTGACACAAAACTACGCTGTCTTTATTCAGCCCCGTTTATCGGCAGGTATCCAATATCTCTTGGTCAAAGAGCCAGGAAAAGTTCTGACTGTAGACCAAGCCTCCGCGACGTTGCATTTGGTTCCACGTGTTGGCAGCAAACTGCCTGCCAAGAGTCTAACCATTCCGTTCGATGGTGCCGTGGAGGGCGAAGTGCAAATTATTAATGCCTACGAAGATGATGATTTCTTGATTTTGGATGCTATTCGAGCCGAAGGAAAGCACAAGACCAAGTCCGCTGTTTCCCAATGGCCATGGATATCCTCTCATGATGACTACGTGCAGCAAGCAGCCAAACGATCACTGTGGCGATATACGGCAAATCTCAAGACAGGTTCTGTCAGCAAGGAATTGTTGTCAAGTCACCAATGTTTCTTTGGCACCGTTGCTCCCACGGCGAATACTCGGAAGCATGATAACCTTTACATGGCGATTGGTGGGATGGGTTCGACGGTTGCTCCGCCCCAGGGTGTCGCTCGATTTCATGTACAATCCAAAGTCATGGATGCATGGATGCCAGAAAGTCACGAGTTTTGCGGAGAACCCATGTTTGTTCCCAAGGATGGGGCATCCAACACTGATGATGGATACCTGCTGTCGGTGGCGTTCAATGGCAAGACGGAACAAAGTGATCTACTGATTTTTGAATCCCAGAGTGTTGCTACGGGACCCATTGCCCGCATCTCTATCGGACTAGGTATACCCCATGGACTACATGGATGTTTTACTACAGCCGAAGAAGCCACGTGGTCCTTTGACGAGATTCAGAGAAGGGCCAAATTGGCAGACAAAATGGAGAGTCGAGGAAACCTATGGAACGAAGTCAAGAGTGACTTTTCTGGATTGGGATTGAGATTTGATGATATGGAAGAGTATTTTGGAGATTCCTTTCTTTCATGAAAATGGAATATATGAAGCGACCCAACATCACTACCAATCAGTTTTTTTATTATTCTAGCGCACAATGTATTGATTTTTCCAAACGTGATTCTAGTATTATTGTGTTCGCGGGAGTGGACTCGCAGCCAACTGAGTGATAATGCTATCCACCCATGGAAGTGGATTGTCCAAGCTATTGAAAACCCGAATGAATTGAAGCAAGTGATGAAGATTGTGGCCAAACAATAACATGTCGGCCAACAACTCTTGGGCGCATATCAAATGATGAATGTAGGCCCGACTGAATCTATCATTGACACACGCCAGGCAGTTGCATCCAGGAACCAATGGTTGGGTATCTCGCGCAAACAATGTATCCTTCAAGTTTATGCAACCGTCTTGATCCAAAGCAGAAGCGAGACCAACAGCCGAATCATGAGCCTGCTTGGATCGTTTGGCGGCATTTTCTGTAGAGTTTACAGTCAGATCCACAGAGAATGCCAGTTTGTCTTTGGCCCATATCGTGGGAAGATCAGTGCCAATTGTATCCACAATATTCGACGAAACAATTTCCAGAATTTCTTTGAATGAATATGTGGTCAACATCGCCACATGTGGTACGTCTTGCAACTTGGCCCTCAAAATAGATTCCAGCCGCCCCGACCACCATTTGCCTATTAAGGCGACTCCTCCGATGTCTTCCATGGATTCATGGTACATGGTTATTATAGGATCGGGCGACGTATTTGTTGGCAATAGAATTGGTGACCACAAAGAATCGGTGCATGGGGAATCATCTTTTCGTCGTTGCAACAAGTCTCGGAACCATTCCTCATTCCGCGCCTCCACCTTTTCTAGCCGTTTAGTATTGTCGGGTTCTTCGGCCATGTCATAGAGCGATAAGGTAAACTTGGACTGTAAGCCAGCGCTAGCATTAGCATAAAGTGCCGATGTCAACTTTTGCCTGCCATGGGGCGTCCACACCAAGATACTTTGATTGGTACTCGTTGATCCTGACGACAATTTCTGACTCGATTCTTTCTTCTTTCGAGCATTATCTTCCATCCAATCGAAGGATGGTACTGTAACTCGCGTGTACGGTAATAACCAGGAATCGGGGGTAACCGGGGCAAACGTGTATCCTCGTGGCTTTTTGGGATCGCGTTCCGTGGAAGTCGGGTTACTGCTCTTGCTGGCTTTGTTTGGCTTGATTTTTTTGGGCTTGTCCTTGTCATCAGAGAAAGTCGGGAGCATACACGTGTCTCGAACTGCCAAGCCGATCCATAAGTCATCCGATGGGGGAAAATACTTCTCTAATGCGTCAGGTGTCAAGAACGGCACACATCCATCAACAGCATGAATGAGCAGTCGAACTTTTCGTTGTTCTTTCCGCTTTGTGGGTGAGGAACGTTTCATTAGGAAGGTCTACTAGCGGGAGTACCAGGTATGATAGGTGATACGTGATCGGCATCTACGAAAATGAATACGGGTTGCTCCTCTCATCCGGTCCCGGACCAGGTACAGACATCACATTTAATACTGCAGGGGTAAATTCGTAATTCGTTCCGCGTGACGACGCTGGCCGGGTCAATCATGGGATTCGTTTTTTGTGTTGATGACCATTTGACAGAATCCGTGTCACTGTCAACGCACATTTCAGTACCAGGTATGCTTCGTACTGAACCACTCCTAGCTGAAATTTTTTGGCACACACACATCGGGTTATTCTTGTGGGATGAATGAGGTGAGCGAACGTGGAATAACATACAAGACCCCAATCTCCAAACCCGCGATAGCGTTGCGTGTCCCTTCCTCAGCAACGACACAAAGTCAAGAGAACCTACTGTACGATGAGCACCGAGGTTTCGGATCAACAGGAACTCATCCCTGCGAACTCGGATTCACAGTCCGTTCCATTGAGCAATGAAAGCTTTCATAGTAGTGGAAATAGCGATCTCGACTTTTCTGATTCGGATGGAGACTTCTCTGATTCGGAACGCAAGTCCTGCAAGACATCGCGAGACCGACGCCTGGAAGCTTATGATGATTTAACCGATGATCAAGTATCTTGTTTGAATTTCGCAATGGAACATCGAATCTTTCTAAAGGCCATCTTGGGATTGTTAGCAGAACGGGATAAAAAAGCAACGGAAATCGGAATGAATGACCCCAACACACTGAAAAGTGGACCACTCAAAAAGGCATCGCACTTGGTGAGTGGAGTATGGAAAGTGAAATTCGTAGAAGTTCGGAGAGGGATGTTTTCCTACTATGAAGATGCGGTATCTGGCGACAAGTCGGCGGGATCGTTACTCCGAAAAAATTTGCCTCTGGATGCCAACACGTGCAGTTGTCGACCGGTCAAGATCCATCGCAATGGACTTAACATGGCACCCGGTGGAGCCATTTTTGAACTCAAGATTGATAATACGCGGCGACTATGGCTCGCCAAGTCTCGGGCCGAACGCCTGGCATGGATCCAAGCAATCAACGATGCCATGGTAGGAGGGAGTGTTACGCAAGGAAACGTTAAGGAACAACACGGCAAATTCGGGACAGTGAATCGACGATCTCCGTATCAGAAAGATCTCAGGCTATATTTGAAGACGAAGACAGCGCTGAGAAATGCCTCGACTAAAGCTGACTACATGGCAGCAATCAGAGACCTTGCGGGTTCACCGCTCGAGGTTCCTGTCCAGTGGCTTATGGAACAAATGGAGATGCCCGCAGAGAGTGGTGGTGGGACTGCATTTCAAGAAGCCGAGGTTTCAAGAGGCGTCGAACAACTCTGGAAGGACTTATTGCGAGATACTCTTCAGATCAACGGAGAACTTTTCCTTGGTGATTCGGGTCACGGTCCTGAAAAAATTCTTGGAGCTCTCTCACGAAACATTGTAACGTTTAGTCGGTCCTCGAACATTGCCACCACAGCCAAGTACAAGATCCCCGAATCAAGAGCTATTGGTTACGCAAGGGATATTCTACTCTCGGTGAATCGCACTCGCAGTGGTGGCGACTCCTATTACTGTATTGACACCCTTTGTAAGAATGCCAACTTGATAGTCACGGTTCCTAGCTCGCGTCAAGCGGAACCACTGTCGATCACAGTCCAAGTCGATGATACGGAGGATCCTACTGACTACAGCGTCAACGACAAAGCAGGCTGGGTTAGGACTCGAAATCGCATCCAAAAGTCATGGCGCAAACGGTATCTAGTTTTATCCGAGGGTACTCTGAGTCTGTATCGCAATGCTGCACCTCGACCGCATGGCTTGAGAGGTCAAATGGTGGTAACGGGAGCCTCTATCGTCGTAGACAAAGCAAAGGAACATCCAGGGAATTACACGATTTACATCGAAACGAAGGATGGACTCAAGGACCGTTGGTTATACTTCACCAACAAATTTAAACTACTTCAGTGGGCCTACGCACTAGAACTTACGTCCAAAGGAACATCCATGTCACCAAAAGCCATGGGGCGACTAGGTTTACGAAGCCCGAAAGAGACAAGAACCGAGTCGTCTTCCGATGATCAGGACGTGGTCGACGAGTCCATTAAGGCGCACGCTAAGCGTATTGGCGTAAGTGACGAAGAGTTTGACGAGCGTGTTGCTCGCTTTTCGGCAAAGAATACAACACGAGTGAAAGTTTCTGTCCAAGCATCCACGGAATATAACATTTGCACTGTTGATCCGCAAGGGGACGGAACAGATAATTGGGCGACACTCAATGCTACCTTTTTGCAGACCTTCAGAATCAGCGGAGATCGTATTGCACGTGGAGAGGAGCTCGTCCGTGTTGAGGCTCTGGATCACCAAGATCCGACCACATTGTCTGAGACCTTTACTGAAGTCCCAGATGTGGTGCCACCTTCTCCCCGAAAACGATTGAGTTTGATAGGTATGATATCATAAGGACAAGTAGAAACTGCTGAGAGTCCCTTTCACCACTTGAAAAAGTTCAGTTCATTCGAATTCTCTCTTGGCATCATATAGAGCAACAAAAGCTGCTGCGCCAAGAAAGAAAACTGCAGCATTGAGACCAAACACAATACTCCAATCTTGGTCCGTGTAATCGAGGATTCTTCCAGTCAAGTACACTGCAAATGTTCCAATCACCACACTTGGAAGACTAGTGATTCCGTATAGAAGACCAGTCCACTTTTCACCTGCTTTTTCTTGGTTAGCGGCTCCATATCCTGCAGCATTAAACGATTGTAAGCCCACTGACACTGATAGCAAGAGTTGTGCCATGGCTGGATCCTCGGGCATAGTGTAGGAAAGAAGTCCCAAACACACTGACGGACCAAAAAGACCAATTCCTTGGAATATCTTTCTGATGTTCGTTATTGCTTCGTTTGATTTGTTTTCAAGATTCTGAATCACGTGGTCCGCCAGTGCGCCAGAAGTCAGCCCAGCTATAGCCCCAACAATAGATGGAACAACGAGGAGAAGAGCTGATTCCCTCACATTTAGTCCGTATTGCTCTGAGTAAAATGTCGGAGTCCAGGAAAGGTTGTTGTACAATCCCCAATTATTCGCAGCGTGCGCAAGAAACATAGCCCACACACCTTTCGAAGCAAGGAAGCCACGCCACGGCGCTGAAACCAGGACGTCCTTTGCACCTGAAAGTGCAGCACCAATCGATATATCCGCTTCGTCTACCTTGTCCATCGTGTCAATGGTGTCTGCATAGTTCGGACTATCCTTTGCCAGAAGCAGCCATGGAATTAAGAACAAGAGACCTGCCCCTCCATAGATGTAGAAAATACACTGCCAGTTATCAAACTGATCAATCAAGATAGGGCTCAAGCTATAAGCAAGAATAGTACCACTTTGTAAACCTGCAAAAACCGTAGCAACTGCCATACTTTTCTTTTCGGGAGGGATCCAATTCGACAAGAGTCTCTGAACGGTTGGGATAACAACACTTTCGGAGGCTCCTACGAGTGCTCGCGACGCGAGCAGAAAAAGCATAGTGGGTTGAGACACAGCCCATGGTGTGGCGATCGTTCCAAGACTCCAAATGGCAATTCCAGCAGTCATCACCCATCTTGGAGAAAGTGATGCAATCAATAACCCACTAGGAAGAATTCCGATTCCGTAGCCGACAGAGAACAACGAAGAAATCGAGCCCTTGATACTGTCAGTGTAGCCCATCTCTTCTGTCATGGGTACCAAAGCAACTGACATCGCCACTCTGTCGAGTGACGAGAGTGATCCAACAATAAATATGAGTGCCATCATGGCTGCGAGCATGCGATCATCAGGACTCTCTTGTCGAGTTTGCATATCAGCAGCCAGCGATGCAGAAACTTCTTCTGGTTGCTTAACATTCACAAAAGAATTCAGTGCTGGTAACATCTCTGTTCTTTTCGAAGAAAAGAGAGCAGTTGGATGCATACAGCACTCCTTCGATCTCTCGTGCACATTTCTTCGATCATGAAGAGAGGACAAACTGACTGCTTCTTGCACGGGCCTAACAAACGCATTTGTCTCACGAAAGAGTAAACCAAATAAAACAACAGCAACAAGGCTTGCTGCTAACCCTTTCCGGAGAGGTTGGTTACAATATGACATTTTGTTTGTAGTACGGTAAAACGAAAACAAGATTTTGGGATATAGTGATCCAAATAAATCGTGGAAAAAGCGCTGGAGGCTTGAGCTATCCGATGTATGACGTAGTCATTATCGAGGCGCGCGTTTTGAAGTGGAAAGATGGGTCAAGGTATTGGTTGATACGAGAAAGATGTCAAGAAATCACGGTGATTAACGGTAGATCGTGTCTACCTCGTCGAAGTCAAGGTTGACACCACACCCCTTCAACCAGGTACGTAGCAGTAGTGAGTATACGTGTTGTACTCCGAACGTTTCTCCGAATCTGAAATGCGAAGAAGATTCCACCTGTTGTGATTAAGTCGTGGCAGTCAACCACCGGTGTGTCCTTTGACCATGAACAGGATTATTTTTTTGATACTAAGTTAGTAGTCATTAATAAAGCTCTTTCAGGATGCTGTGTCCATAGGATCAGTTGGCACCGGTGCATTCTCTGCAAGCGATGTCTCACCAGCTGCTTCAGAAGTTGAGGCTTGTCCCATATTTGGGTTAGCAGTTGTTTGCGCTTCCTCTTCATCCTTCTTGCGCAACTCTTCGTTCTCCCTTTCTACAATTTTGACAAGGGTATCACATCGCTTCTGAATTTCTTGAGCGGATCTTGACTTGAAATACCAGTCAAATCGAAACTGCCACGCCCGCCGTATTTCCATACGGATCCGTTCCGCTGCACCGTACCCATGACGATACATCATGCAAATCAAAAACGCATCCTCTTCTTCCTGGTACGCTCGACTCTTTGTCGCAGATCCGTAGTTGATTTTCATCTTGGGCCAAGAATACTCCAGTAATTCATTCGCATCGGGGATCTTTCCATCTTTCATGTCAGCAAACTGTGGACCAAATGTTTCTTCTAGATGCCTTTCCACCTTCTCTTGGATGGAGTCCCTAATTTGACGTAGCCGAAGAATTTTGCGCTCACCCCTTTCGATTTTTTCAATAATCTTCTTCCAATCTTGTATGCGTCGATAATTTGTCCAAAAGGATACAAAGTAGCGAGAAATTTCCTTGAGGTCCTTGCTCGTCTCCTCCATAACTTCTTGCGAAATGGCTTTGAAGTTGTACCGCCCATGGCGCTCCAAGCTGGTACAAAAAGACTTAAAGTCCTTGCGTGACCAGTCGGGGAATCCCTCAGCTTGAAGCTTGGTTTTTTCCTCGATTTCAGCATCAGATAGAACAAATGTAGACAGGGTCTGTTCCATCTCATTGGCCTGCTTGATAGCTGTTTCCCTTGCCGGAGAATCGGCTGGCAACTGCTGCGCTTGACTTCGAAGGGTACTGATAGTCTTGATTTGCTCTTCCTTTTGAGCAGCAAGTTGTCGCTCCCTCTCAGCAATGGCATTAAGACGATCCCTATCAAACAATTGGAAATCATGCAGCGATGGCCCTTTCTTGCGCTTCTTGGCAGCAGCATCCGCAGCGTGGGCCTTGATTCCGCTCGATGGTCCTCCGCTGTTCATGGCATCACGGAAATACTCGTTGACATCGTAGTTTCGTTTGCGCTGACGTTGGGGTAAGTTAATAAAGTTACCAACACTCATTCCCGAATCACGGTAGTTCTTGCCCCCAAAGGAAAAAGTATCTCGCCCTGTTTCGTCGTCCGCCAATAGACTGAAATCAGCCAAGTTGTGTTTCACATCAGTCTCTAGTTTCGCCTGAATGGCGCTCGTCTTTTCTTCTCCTTTGGCAATAAGAGCATCGATGTCTTCGTCAGTGTAGGTGCCACCCTTCCCACTCAAAATTTGATCGGCACCGAATTGAACCATTTTCATGAGTTCGTCCTTCTCCAGAGAAGTGTTCTGCTCTGCTAGTCGCCCCTGTTGAATGACGGCGGCATCCAGAAAAAGCTTCCGATCAGCGCGCTCAATGATTTTCTCCTCTACAGTACCTTCAGAGATGAAACGGAATACTTGAACAGGCTTCTTTTGTCCAATACGATGCGCACGGTCCACTGCAAGCGTACAAAACTGCGGTGAGACAACGTCCCTTTGGGCAATTTCCTGTGCTTGATTGTTCCTACTTACTTGCTTGTAAATCAACTTGTGGGTTCCAATCACTGTCGTAGAGAATGACAATGTCAGCGGTGGCCAAGTTGATCCCGAGACCACCTGCACGAGTACTCAACAAGAAGGCAAACTTGGAAGATCCTTCTGCGTTGAATTCGTCCATTTGTGTGTCACGAATCTCTCCGTTGGTACTTCCATCAATGCGGCAATATTCGTAGCCAATATAACGAAAGTAATCTTCCAAGATATCCAGAGCACGGGTCATTTGACAAAAAATGAGCACCCTGGAATCATTCTCTTTCAGCTTCTTCAAGAGCTTATGTAAAAGCATCATTTTCCCAGAATTCTCCCAGATATGGGGGCCGTCCCTATAGGGTGGTCCTTCTTCGGCACCATCAAAGAGGTAGGGGTGGTTACAAACCTTTCGAAGCTGCATGAGCACATTCAACAAGCGCACTCGATCGGGACCGCCTAGTTTATTCAACTCATGGGCATCCTTGGAAAGGACCTTAACATACCACTCCTGCTGCATCTTGGTGAGGCCAACATACAACTTGGTTTCTTTCTTGGGAGGGAGAGACGTGGCCACATCCTTCTTGACACGACGCAACATAAAGGGTCGTAGAACAGTATGGAGCTTTTTGATAACATTTTCCTTGCCATGTTCATCAGACAAACTGAACCACTCATCGAATTGTTCTGCATCACCAAAGATATCCGGCATGAGAAAATTGAGCAACGCCCAAAGTTCTCGGAGATTGTTTTGCAAGGGGGTTCCTGTGATGAGCAATCGATGTTCTGTGTTCATTCCACGAACTGCTCGACTGAGACTACTATTTTCGTTTTTGATTCTGTGTGCTTCATCAATGATGAGGTACTTCCATGCGATTTTGCCAAGTTTTCCCTTTTCCTTCAACAGACCCTCGTAGGATGTAACGAGAACATCCCACTTGTACTTTCCCGTTGCAGGGTCTTTGGGCAAATACTCATTTTCAAAGTGCAAACGCTCCTCCTTTGTGCCACCCATGCGAACGGCACGAATGGCTGGGCACCAGTTCTTGAATTCTCGAACCCAGTTCCCAACGACGCTTTTGGGAACTATAACAATATGGGGACCCTTGACACCACGGTGTTCCCTTAGATATGCCAAAAAGGAAATAGTCTGCAATGTCTTGCCGAGACCCATCTATCGAGACTTTCTGGGTGAGAAAACATTTGGCAAGAACAAATGAAGTGCATCACAATACGAACCATCCACTGACCTCATCTGCCAAAATCCCATTGATTCCATTGCAATGCAACTTGATGAGCCAATTCAAACCTTCCAATTGATAACTATGCATCTTACAATGCGGTGAGAGAATTGATGGCTGAGTATCCAAACGAATCACTCGTCGTTTGGACTGTGCGGACTTGAGCATTTGTTCATCTTCTTCCGCTTCCGTCATACGGCCACTCTTGCCACGAGATCCACCTTTTTTCTTCCCCTTGGACTGCGCTGCCACAGAGCCTGCAACAATCGAAAGAAAAAAAGTAAGCGAAACTGTGTCACAAGGCTTTGTTGTCGACCACTTTTGTCATTTTTACGTACCCGCCAAAAAGTGGGCAAAGACTTCGGATTGGCCCAACAAGTACTCGAGCTGTTCTTCCACCGAAGCTTTGCCTTCCACAGGTGGTTCAGGGATGACCTTTTTGGCTTCTGCTGCCATGAGTTCGAGACGTTCTTTGCGTGCCGCTTCCAATTCGTCTTGATCATCATGTTCGAGGTCTTCATCAACGTCATCGTCCATGTCGGCATTGCTGCTAAGTTTTTCTGACTCGACCGCCTCTTCTTCCCCTGTAGGTTCGTCATCTTCCATATCTACTCCTTCCAATTCCACATCAGAATCGTCCCCTTCGGACGACTTTTTGTCGTCACCAGTTGCCATGTTGTTTGTTTTGGTGTCCTGTATGCACGATGCGATACGCAACCTCACCCAAAAGTTGTGATCAACAATGTACTTGACCACTGTGTGCTCTCCCTCCAACCGCAAAGGTGTGGTGCTACCAATATGTACTAACATATTAACTTCCATGCCTGAATACATACGATTGTACCTACAGTAGGTAAGTGGGTATTTCTTCTTCAATATCTACCGGTACTTCGTGTTGGAACAACCATTTCGACACATCACAACTCGAAGTTCATCATCAACCAATAGCTTGCACCTGGTACCGGTAACTGTTCCATTGTGAACCAGCTGTGGAATTGTTGACTGACTTGGTGGCGTTTCTCACATGGGCCTTGAGTTGCTGTTGCTGTTGTTCTCTACTGCGAAACCAGGCCAGACATATTTTGCAAGGTCCTGGCACAACATGGCTCCCAAGGAAACGATTGCGCTGACGTCGTCGTCGAATAACAAGGATGATCCATTCGCCTTGTTGGAACCATGGCAAGTCTTTCCGGCTCATCAATGGAAGACTCTACAGCAAACGCATGGGTCGTCCAATGTCAAACTCATTCATGTCGTGAGACATGCCGAAGGAGCTCACAATGTGAATCAAGAATACAAGAGTCCCAAGAATATCGATGCCCGACTAACCGACAAGGGATTTCAACAATGCCAAGACTTGGCCAAGCGGGTTCGTGAAGAGTTACGCGAGGTTCTCACACCCCATAATACCTGCATTGTGACATCACCTTTGACCCGATGTGTCCAAACGGCATTGCACAGTTTTCCTCATTTGATTGAACAAAACGTACCGATATATGCACGAGAAGCGTGGCGAGAAACGGTCAATTATAATTGTGACCGTCGACGAACCAGACACGAAATTGCCCAAGAATTTCCATTGGTACAATTGGGAGACTGTATCGATCATGAGGATGTCCTTTGGAATACCTATCGCCATCGGTTGGGTGAAGATTGGGATACCCACATGGAATCGGCCGAATTGTATCGAGTCGCCCAACGAGGAGTGGAAGGATTGCAGGCTCTACAGCATCGCCCGGAATCACATCTAGTGGTATGTACTCATTCCGCCTTTTTGCGGTGTATTTTAAACTGGGGACAAGAAGGAGGCGTTCCCAAGTTGATGCCACAACAATTGGACAATCGACAGGAAAAACAACAACGAGATGCGAAATTGTTTCATTATGCGAATGATAATGTCGTGGTTCACGACAATCGCAATCAACCTATACCCTTTGAACAATATATGCGACGTGATTTTGAAAATTGTGAACTTCGTTCCTTTTGTATGTTGGTTCAATCCTCCGCTGGCACTATTCAATGAAATGTGGCGAATACATTGCCTTCATCATCAGAGGTATTAATGGTGCCAAGGTTTTCAAGAATGCATCCGATCAACTGGATATTACAAATCCTTGATATGAAGACCATTCACCATGAGGCGTATAATAGTGGAAGGTAGAGCCTACTATCGTTAGTACGTTAGTACGTTAGTACGTTAGTACCTTGTTTTCGGATTCACAGTCAGGCCTACAGGCCGGTCCTCCGAAACGAACACGAGGTCTGAAGTTCGCGACACGTTTGGTGCTGTTGAAATCTTGTAGATAGACCTACAGTCTTTCCTACCTCCGGGAGCTTATGGTAGTAGGCACTATAAGTTGCAGCTGTCACACTCACGGAAGCCACACTGCATAGTAGAGACAGTCAACCTTAGTAACAAAAGCTTCAGGACAAACTTCCAGTTTCTTTTATTATGATCTCTTTTAGATCTTCTTTCTCAAATCCTTTCTTGGATACCTTCACTCTGCATTTCAGCTCACTCTTAGTAACACGTAACACTCCTCAGCCAACTCACTTTTATATAAAGAACCCGGATGTATGACTAGGTCGATATCCTGAAATAGGTCGTGCGGGTCAAGCTCCCGGGACGGACCCGGAGATGTCAACAAATGAAAACCATCGAAAAGTGGAAAAGGAAAATAGGGATGGATTCTGCAATAGTGTAGTCAGTATTTCTATTTTCTATGCCCCCTGCATTGCCGAAACGACGGGGTAACCTTGCTCGGCTCCGAAATGTCATCGTCGGGGTAGTGCTGGTAAAGGGAATCAACATTATCTGGGAGACCAATCATCATACTCCCACTGAAGTTGATATTTCGGCCATTTCGGAAATGGCACCATTGCCAAATGTCAATGAGACAACCGATGATGCTTACCGGCACCCAAACTTTTTGGTCGAGTTTCCTCTCTGTTTGGTCCATATTGGCAAAGCGGCTGGCTCGAGCGTCTCGTGTGGTCTCGGTTTGACCTATGCCGACTGTGAGGGCATGCCCCGTGATAGACTACCCCATACTCATTTTTTTCACATGCGACGCAACAATTGTCCTCTACAGACTCGTACCTATGTCGTCACTTTGAGAAATCCTCTCACTCGACTTCAAAGTTGGTTTGATTTTGAAAAAGACATCATCCCCGGAAAGTCCATGCAAGTCCAACAACAAATGAAAAGGCAAAGGGAAATGCTCTTTCAAGAATGTTATCCAACGTTTGAAACTCTGGTATTGGAAGGACTAGTCCCTATAGGGGAAAATATCACTACCAGAAATTCCAAAAACATGTCGTGTCCGGAGCGAGCCTGGGCAGCCGTCTTGGGCGCTCGACCCTTTTCATATCATGAATGGTACAACTATGAATATTATTGGACGGGTATACAATCACATTTCATAGTCAACGATGATACAACCGACAAGAAAAAAGTCTATGCACTTCGCCTGGAGCATTTATCCCAGGATTGGATGACGATATCATCATTGGAAACACTTTTTCGTCCCGTCAATCGTCGCCAATCCAAGTCGAACACAACCAACAACCTGAGTTTGCCCACTGTTCTTGTGCCAGATAGTCCTCTCTGTAAGATACTCTGTCATGCACTCTGTCAGGAAATTCAGTATTACAAACAATTTCTGATGGCTGCGGACAATTTGAGTCACGAGCAAAAGCAATTGTCTCTACAAGAATTGCAACAATATTGTCCTCTGGAACAAGAGGACTGTTCCAATCTCCCCTCTTTCCCCAAAATGAAAGTTTCCAGACGACAATATCAGACAGAAGTAAAGAAACGTTTCTATGAAATAGTATGAGCAAGGCGATCCATAAACTGGTCGACGAGGGTTGCTATATAACAAAAACGGCATGTTGCGAAAGGGTGTCATACCAATCACTTTGTTGCTTGAATAAATACTCTCTCAACATATGAAGGCCCAGATCCACCCGCCACTTTATGCTTCCGAAGGCATGAATATTTGGTTTCGGAACCAGAACTTGTTGTCGGATTGCAAACCATGCCTTCCGCACATAATCAAGAAATGATGGTTGCAATTTTCTACCAACGATACCGGTAGTCCTTGCTACTCCTTTTTAGTCTGCTGGCAAGAAGGCATGGTCCTCATTTCCCATATAATAGTCAACTCTGTAACTCTTGAGTAACAACTACAGGTATAGATACTTCATTGGTCTGCGTGACGGATGTGTACACTAAACGCAATAATATAAAGATAGAGTTGCGTTACTATTGGATTCTCGATTGACTCCTTGGATTGTTTTCAATCACATCGACCGGACTTTCCCAACGCCATTTACCGAATCAGCTCTTGTGGCAACAACTCCGAAGTAGCAAAGGCACAGGCAAGAAGAATCTTTTTTTGTTGAGCTCTCGAGGCCGAAAGATCACAGCATCAGCAGTTTGCGACTCGTTTCCATGACGAGATCAACAAGGCCTTTACTTGTCCTTGCCATGTTCGTGAGAGTGTTTTCTTCTCGAAATGTCTTGGGATTTTGTACACAAAGACTGTTCCTTGGACAATGCCGACTGGCTACGTATGATCAGTACTCAACAACAGCGATACGACAAACGACTCTAGCCGATGTGTCATCAGGAGTTCTCTTGCCAGACAACGTTCGAACATGGCTTGACATTGAACTCCCTGAGGGTCGTTGCGTTGGAGTGTCCTTTTCCGACCTCCCCGGTCCCACATTGGCTGTATCGCTTGGTGAAAACAAGGATCATTGGATGCATTCTGCCTATCACCCCAAAGAACTTGCCTATGGCCTTCAACTCTCAGATGTGGGTGCAACTTCCTTTTGGTTAGGACGATTGGCCATGCGCATCGCCCTGGAATTCCCGGACTATCCCATTTTAAAGGACTCTTTTGGACGACCTCAACTCGATGGAAGAAGTTGTGGATCCATCAGTCACAAGGGTGGTTGTGGTGTAGCTTTGATTTCCAACAATACCTTGGCGACAAGTGTTGGCGTCGATCTAGAATTTACTTCTCGACCCGGAAAAAGAAGTATCGCACCAAGGGTCCTGACCTCCAACGAACGAGAAACTCTTGGTGCTATCCCTGGTGTGAGTGTTGAAGAAGAAATTTTGCTAAGATTCAGGTGAGTATGGAAACTTGTGGAACAATTCGCCACTAAAAATTAGCGCTCTAACGTCAACGAAACGCTGGTAACTTGTTTCAAGTCTGAAAGAGGCTATCTACAAAGCAGTACACCCATTATTGTGCCATTATGTTGGGTTTCAAGAAGCAGAAGTTCTCCCGCACGCCGATGGCACTGCCTCGTGTACATGGTATCTAGAAACGGGACCAGTAGACAACGTTCTGAAAGACTTGAAGGCTCATTGGCGCCGTCTTGACGACCAGGGTTTTTTCCTCACCAGTGCAAGTGTCCAAAGACCATCCAACAGCAACGAGGCGAAAGAATGATCCCGTCACTATGGCAGGCGTCCCCAACGATGAAGGAATCATCGCTTTTCATAGAAAGGGGGCTCACCATGTCAGTCTACTTAGCAGTGTGGCGAGCATGATCTATGAAGTGGCGAGATAAATGCTGCCCATGACAATTTTAGAAGGTGAAGCCGCAAATCCCTCATTTCCAGTCAACCACGAATCGAGCAGAGAACATCCATCCTAAATCTTACTTTTAATTTGTTCTGATGTTAGTTCCGATGGACTGACAGTGAAGCCACAAGCATCCATTGCAATTAACACGATGATACTTCCAATGGATTGAATCATGGCACCACAACCCTTGATTACGTTTAACATATAATCATGTAGTGTCTCAACTTGTATTCTTTTAACAATGCCTATTGAAGGTCGTTCATGGAAAGAAAACTCTGAATGATGTTCTTTTTCTGCATTTCTCGTTTTTGACTGCTTTGATGATCCATTGGCTGGAGTTCACTCGGCGAGGATATGCAGTGACCTTTCCATGATCCATGGCAGCTCGATGCGACTGAAGTGGCGTCATCAATCAAACTGCGATCACGCTTAACTTCAGGACCCCGGTGACTGACGCTGGTGGTCCAAGTGCCGACTCCGCATACCTTACGCTCGACATTTTCAAATACATGATCCAATGCGTCCTTTTGGGGAACAGCTTTCTTAGTGGGCACTATCTCCTTGTGGCTGATGCCGCTTGAACAGAGACGGCCTTCAAAAACGTCGTCGAGAAGGTCGCGTTCTTCTTGGGTATTATGTTGTGTCACATGGGCCCTACGAACTGTTGAATGATCAACTGCGTCAGTGCTTGCTTGGCAGGCACACAGGAAGTCTTCCAATATCGTTTGCAAACAATCCCTCTGTTCTGGTATGTCTGCAACTCGTTCATCACGGCGAGTGCCAGGATTCCGAGTTGTTTCGTCATTTTCCATTGTTGATGGAGAAGGACCAGAAAAAATTTTGCCCTCAAGCACAAGATCTATTAGGTCCCGCTGATCATTTGACTCTCGTTTTTCGGACTCGTTGCTGCTATTGCAACGGTTCTCTGGTGTGGCACCGAAGAACACCCTGCCTTCAAAAACACCATCGAATAGATCCCTTTCATCTCGTTTCACTTCGTCAAGTTTATTATAACATGGAAAGACCCGGCCCTCAAAAATGTGGTCCAAGCGATCTCGATCAGTGCCAGTCTTCACTTGATCATGGTTGTCATCTGGTGGTGAATTGCAAGGCAAGACTCGTCCCTCGAAGATATCATCAAGGAGGTCCCGCTGCTCTTGATTGACCTGTACCTGATTATTGTTGGAACTAGGGAATGGTACGCCACCGGAAAAGACCCGACCCTCGAAGATGTGATCTAGTAGATCTCGCCGATCACTGAACAATCGATTAACTTGTTCTTCTTTAGAGGTCAAATGAGACCCACAAGGTAGGACCCTTCCTTCGAAAACATGATCCAAGAGATCCCGTTCATTGCTGAAGGCTGGCTGTACTTGTTCAATTTTGTTCTGTCCTCGCCCACCACACGATAGAACTCTGCCTTCGAAAAAGTCATCCAATAGATCACGCTTCTCGAACCTTCGATATGACATTTCGTTAGCGGGAAACTTATAGACATTGGGATGACAAACGTTGGCTTTCCCCCCGCATGAAACCATATCCAGTAAAACCGCGAAGAGCGACTGATCAGGCTCAGCTATTGTTTGTGTTGGTTTGGGACTCTTTCTCATGTCTAATAGTGTCATTCTGTTGCTTGTTTAATGAATCGTGTACTGTGAGGACGCCATGAATGTTGCTCGATTTGTGAACCTTTCTCGTCGGGGAAAAAAATGGAAAACGATTCTGCAGCTCGAAGTGGCATGAGTCTAATTATTGGGTGCGAGGATTTACATATATTTGTCAATTGCCTCACTCGCTGCCCCATCGGAAAATGACGACTGCATGATATGCCTTGGCGTCACTCACGGTGCGCGGCTCCGAAACTCCACCAAAATTTGATTTCTCACATCAAGTTTACTCCGTTCAGTCAGTTTGTCTATTTACGCAATAAACTACCGGTAATACCCGCGAAGTGTTTCCTAGTTTTGTGGATCACGCATGGCGTTCCAAATTGAGAGATTCATTTATAAAATAACAATGGTACTTTCCCCACATATGACAGGTAATGAAGTTTCTTTTTCATCTATTGCCATGGCCCCTTCTTGACACCAAAGGAAAGTTGGGAAAGATGAGACGCCGACAAAGGCTCGTGGACCACGACTGCCCACGATTTCCAGCAAGGCTTTGACTTCTTGCGTGTGCTTCAGGAATCATCTACTTCCTTGTGGCCATGGCTAGGTATCGCTCAACCAAATTCTTGTTCCTTTGTGGTTTGCTGGAGCTGCTGCTCATATTGATGGCTCGATTCGAACCAAATGACCAGCCACTCCTCCTTGACCTGCCCGAGCTACGTGATGCGTCATCTGTGGCACTAGAGCACTGCGATATCAAGCTTCGATCGCGACGCAGATCGATCAGGCTATGATTGTCTTCGCCAGACGAGGTCTTCTCTTGCTGTGTAGCGCCCGTTACCAAGTTATTTCGAGGAGAATTCTTACAAACGTTGCAGTGCTGATCAAGAAAGTCTGCGATGATTCGTTCCTCATACTTACTTGCAAATCCGCATAAACCTGTAATTTTTCCAGTGTGACCGGTTGCATTTTCCCTATTGTTCCCCTTTAATGATGCCTTCAACTTGGGAATACAGTGCTTCTCAGGGAAAGCAATGAAGTCCATGAACTTCTCAAACTTACTTCGATCACTTTTGGACCGGGATCGCTCCGTCGAATTCGGGTGCATATCCGAAACGCTGGCAAACGTTCCATCCGTAGTCGTTTCCGTACTTACTTGAACAGGAATCATCTTGCTCGCCATTTCCTCTCGTCTTCGTTTTAACGATGCTATCAACTTTCGGTTGTATGTTTTTGGTTGGTTCAATTGCAAATACTTTTCGGGATAGGCCAAAAAATCCATAAATGCTTCCAATGTACGTCGATCGATCATCATTTCCTGGCCTCTGTGGGCAATCGTTACTCGCTCCAGCTCTGTTGACTTTGACTTATCTTCCATAAGACTATTTCGTGAAAAAGTCTCCAGTTCGTGCTCAGTTTGACTTTCTGACATTTGGTCTCCGTCTTGTACAGCAATTTCTGAGACAGTTTCTTCTGTTGAAAAATCTTCTGGTTTTTCACGACGGGATTGATCGTTAATAACTGATCTGGAAGAGCTCTTCAGTTGACGATCTTCACTTGTCGGGGCTATGGGCAAGGAGGAGACTTGTTCACGAAAATCTGGCACACAAGGATGTGAGCAAGGATTTGACTTGAATTCGTTAGGCAGACCAAGGAACTTCACGAGGTGTTCCACGATGTAATCCACGATTTCTTGGATTTCATCTTCTGTTTTGTAAGTGATTATAGTTCCTTCTTCTGTTTGTTCTATTTCTTCGCCGGTACTAACGGTCATGGAGTCACTTCTCACTAGCAACGTATCATCTGTTGGGGATATCGCTCGATGCTCGAGCACCGGATCCTTGACGAACATTGATGGCGGAATACCGGCACTCTGCCCAATCTGTGAGGCAAATGCCGACAAGTCCTGTGAAAGGCGCGAAACAGCAAAGGGAACTTCCTTCAATGTGGCTTCTAATACCGACAAACCATGGCTCAACGACTTGTCGACAAAACCGGTCCCATGCGTCGCATCGTCGAGAAGAAAACGTTCGCTATTGCCAACCCTTTTCAACTGAGTGAATTGAAGCTCCTGGTTGAGGGCTTGGTCACGATGATTCAAAGAACTGCCGTCCTTCATGGCGACAAGTAGTTGTGTCGATGTGTGAGAGGCAAAGCAAATTTCTGAATTGTAACGCAACGCATGGCCATGTCGTGGACTGGAATGAAATGTATTCTGTAAGTAATCGTCTGCCGAGACGCGCGTTCATTAGGGCTATAATCACTCGATCCCATGACAAGGGCGCAGTTTATGCCACGAATATGAATACATAGACGAGACTGCCGAGCCCAACGGATCAAACGTATCTTTCCGACAAAGCGATCGCGTCGTTGGATGTTTGTGGCCATTTGACTCGTTTGACTCAAACGATTTTTTGTGAACTGTGAATATGAGAACACGAGCAGGCACAAGAAAGGTCGTCACGTCATCCCCTCCACAAATCATTTTGTAGAAGGACCAAGAAGCAACAAAAAGAAAAAAGGACAATATGGATCGTTCTTCGAACTCAAATCCAGATGAGGCCGTTGTGAAGCATCTCGATTGGACACTGACAGTAGACTTTGACGAGCAGGTCATTCAAGCCGAGGCAACTTATTTGGTCGAAATATCTGATTCTCATCCCCGGAAGCTTTGTCTGGATACCTCGGATCTTCGGATTCAGTCGATCCAGACGTTTGATGGTCATCCCTTAGATTACATCTTGTATCCAACCAATGCAAACAAGCCTCATCTCGGCCAACTGCTGGAGATTACACTTCCCAAGGATACGCGAGAATCGACGCAGAGAATCACGATTATATATTGCACTACCAAAGCATGTAGTGCATTGCAATGGTTGCCCCCTTCACAGACGGCTGGGAAAGAGTACCCTTATTTGTTTACGCAATGTCAAGCGATTCATGCACGAGCACTTGTGCCTTGTCAGGATGCTTGTGGAGTGAAAATGACCTATACGGCAAGTGTCACTGTTCCCCATTGGGCAACCTGTGTCATGTCCGCTGTTCAAGACACGCTAGAAGAAGTCGATGGAAAGAAGGTTTATACCTGGAATCAACCGATCCCCATCAGCAGTTACTTGATCGCCCTTGCTGTTGGAGACCTGGCTAAAAGGGAATTATCCCCCAGGTGTGCTATTTGGAGTGAACCGTCCTTGGTGGACGCAGCTGCCTATGAATTTGCAGAGACAGAAGACTTTTTGAAAATCGCAGAAGATATTGCAGGGAAAAGATATGTGTGGGGGCGCTACGATTTGTTGTGTCTTCCTCCCTCCTTTCCCTATGGGGGTATGGAAAATCCTTGCTTGACCTTTGTCACTCCCACATTACTAGCTGGTGATCGTTCATTGGCCGATGTGGTGGCCCATGAAATTGCTCACTCTTGGACTGGTAATTTAGTTACCAATGCCACCTGGGATCATTTCTGGTTGAATGAAGGTTGGACTACTTGGTTCCAACGCAAGATCATGGCTCGGATCAAGAACAATCCCAAGTTTTTGGATTTTGATGCTATTGATGGCCGCAAACACATGCAAGATGCCATGGAGGAGATGACAGCCAAAAATACGCGACTGGTCTTGGATATTGGTGATCAAGATCCAGATGACTCCTATTCAGCTGTTGCGTATGAAAAAGGATTCACCTTCCTCTTGTACTTGGAACGCTTGGTGGGGACTCTTGAATTTGAAGATTTCTTCAAAGCGTACATTACTCGTTTTGCGTCACGCATTCTAACATCGGATGATTTCAAAGACTTTTTCATGCAACATTTTGAAGCATCCAAGCGAGAGATTGTGAAACAAATTGACTGGAATGTCTGGTTCCACAAACCAGGAATGCCTCCCGTGTTGCCGGAACTCGACACGACCCTAGCGAGCGATTCACAGAATCTGTCTTCCTTGTGGCTGGCTGTGGATCGACAAGGTGCCAAGCCTCCCAGCACCAATGACATGGCTTCATGGTCGTCTCTCCAAATTACATGTTTCCTCGATGATTTGCAAATCAAGACCGGTGGTATTCCATTAAAAATCAGTACCCTTCGAGCAATGAATGATTTGTATCAACTCGAGTCGACTCGCAATTCTGAGATCTTGTATCGGTATTGCGAATTGGCCATTCCAGCCGAAGATGTTTCCGTTATACCAGTGGTGATTCGGTTCATTACTACACAGGGGCGCATGAAGTTTACTCGTCCCTTGTATCGCGCCCTTTATAAATCTCGAATGGGACGACAATTTGCCGTATCGACATTTCTTGCCAATAAAGATTTTTACCATCCAATTTGTGTCAAGATGGTGGCACAAGATTTGAAGGTTTCTAGTCAAGTCGACAAGAGGAGCGATGGGTTGAACCCATTGATCGTCGTGGGTGTAGCAGCTGCAATTGCCGGAGTGGCCTTTGCATTGGTGCGGGCTAGCAACAAGAAGTAGAAACAACATTCCGAGGGTCTTCTAGCGGGACGCAGATTCATCAATCTGGGCAAACGACATTTACATTCAAAAGGAGATTTGTAGAGAGACATAGAACCGAATTTCTATTTAGTTCGATGACTCATTGCTAGGCACAGGTGCCGGAAGAGTTTGGTCTGTAGAACCGTATGATATCTCATGTTTGTTCTCATCAAGAACTCCTCCCGGTGAGGTGTTGGATTCGAGTACAATTGGGACAGCCTCTGGAGACTCTACCATGGGCGTGGCAGACTGATTACCAATACTCTGACCATTTCGGTCCTCAAGAAGCATCGACATTGGAGGAGAGAGCGAGATCGTTGTTGGGGTCTGGAGAGTTGTTGAGGGGACCGAATTCGCGACGGTGCTGGTTCCATCCTCCAGTGATGATTTTGTAGGCTTTGGTTTTGGCCGTCGCTTTGTCGTAACTAATTTTCCTTCCCAGAGTTTGAGCAACCGAGAAGCAAATTCCAAAGGCGACATACCAATAGCTGCGGCAGCCGCAAATCGATGGCGCAGTTGTAACCGCACACGTCGTTCGAGATCGGATTCGCTCTCGGGTGACTGTCCCTCCAAGGGCAGATCAAGTATCCGGTGCGCAGTCCCGGCGTCGAGCTGATTACAGACAATGGTAATAAGGTTTAAAGTGTGTTGTGGAATTTTTTTGTTTTTCGAGGTTGCTTGATACATGAGAGAATCCGACGTAGATGATCGTCGAGATCGTGGGCGGGGTGATTGAGTCGAGGATTTGGCAACAGGTATGGATTTCAGTTTGGCCGGCCGCCCCACGCCATTTTTCTTTGGAGGTGCAGAATCACTTTTCGTGGCTCGAACTTCTTGTCGCGACTGCGCCGTCCTCAATGCATGCACGACTTTGGCCAATGCTTGTTTCCCATCCAAGACGACGCAAGTGGTAGGCTGCATATCTCCGTCTGGGGGCCTGAGGAATCGGCCACCCCTTTCGACAGTGACGGCGTAAACGATTTCCTCAGCCCGGCGCTTGATTTCGTTGAAGTCATCTTTGTCTAGCCCCGCAACATTGTTGTTCACTAGGTCCGTGTAATACAAATTCCCCGGATGCGACAGATTCCATGTCCTGAGTTTCGTTGACACGACATCGACAGGGGCCGGGTCGAAGGGAATCCAGACCTCGTTACTCTTCATGTTCATTGATCCGGTCGCATGTAGAGTGACAAATGCGCTCAACCCGATTTTCCCTTTCCCTATCCGAACGTGACCAGACGACCCGGATACCAGTCGACACACTGACGTCTGTCAGACGAAAACCGGTTGGAAGAGGGGTGTCTGGTAGATGTCACATAAATACAATTGTATATATGCCCAGTTCCAATTTGAATTGTAGAGCAGTTTGAGGGCTATAATGGACTTGTACCGGATAACAGCAATACATCCCAGTTCAAAAGTATGTAAACGATGCACCGGATCGGCAAAAAGTATATGTTCACAGTCAAAAGAAACAGTAAAAAAGTGTTGTTGCCATTTTGACAACATGCGATAGAGGACTTTGTGTGGTAGTAGTATAGTGACTTTCTATAACGGCACGAGTACAGTACCATCTGGGTCTGTCAACTGTAGCGTCATGCCTCCTATTAATTCTGTGCGTGATGTGCTTCTTGAAAAGAGAGACCGAGAAGTGCTTCGGGCGGCGTCCCCCGTCGTAACTGCTACAGGCTCGCCACGAGCACGATGGTCGCCTTTGGGAGGAGGATCGCCGAGGAAATGGTCTCCGAGTCGCTGGTCACCTACACGATTGTCCCCTTCTAGTTCTGGGAGCTCTCGTCGTGACAAGAATTATTCCCCATTGGAAGGGGACGAGGAAGCGGATGATATCAAGGAAAATACCAGCCCTCTTGCGACTACTCGAAAACATACAAGCGCAACTGCTTTCAACACGACACTTCCTGCATCTCCAATCCAGAAAAACCTTCCCTCCCCGACGGCCAGGGCCCGATTCTCTATGTCGACGAATCGACTGCGGGGACTCAACGAACGGCCATTGTCTCCCTCTGGGCAAAACCAAACCAGTGAACAAGCCTCGTCTACTACAGGGGAAGCCTCCCCGATCTTTCGATTCAAACTTCAAACCGTTGGTACGGGGACAGAGGCAATATTGCCGGGTCACACCGAGTCTCGAAATCAAGAAGATGACTTTGATATGCTTGTCAAAGAAAGGCAACAAGGATCTGTCAGAGAGAACTTGAATCGAACATTCGACAGCGCCACGCCAACTCCTCCTGTGGCCTCTTCTATACATTTGCACGAAATGTGTGCCAATATCAGTACCTTGGACGATTTACTTCGAGTTCAGACCTTTGTCAAGGGCAACCCCTACCATTCATCCCATGTAGACTTACAAGGGCGGACTCCACTACACGTTTTCTCATACAACAAAGTTCTGGCCACTGCGATTGGAATTCCCCATCAATTTGATTCCGAGACACACGAATATCTGCGTATTCATGAGCAAACTTCAACTGACCCAGATGCCGCACAGCTAGAGAAGCATGTACTCCGATTCCTTATAACCGATCTATTACCAGCGTACCCTGGTGCCATGATGGTACGCGACAACGAGAGCAACATTCCCTTTGAAAAAGCTCTCATAGAGTGGATCAAGGAAAGCCATCAACGAGGAGTCTCCAATGATGCTGGAATAAATACGCCTGGGGGGTTTTCCTACTCAACCGCTATGCACAGCATGTGGGACTCCACAGTCAAACTGGCGACTCGGACGTCAAGTCTCATGGCGAGTGGATTTAACGTTTCTGCCGATAGTCCATCCAAGGCACCGAATGACATGGAACGAGGTGATAGTAGAAGTGCCATATTCTCACCCGATCGAGCAATGAAGGTAACCGATGATGGAAGAGAGAGACCTCTATCAGCATTTGTCAAGTTGACACCTCAGGCCCGCTTTACATTGTCCATGCTGTCAGCCGTGGTAGATCAACTTGAGCGATATCAGTCACCAAAGCTTCTTCGACAAAGCCGAGCTCGACCTGACGCGACTGGGGAGAGCTTCCTCAAAGCCCATCGAGGCCTTGCCGCATACAAGCAACAGTACGGCTCCATCAACATTGTAGATTCGGTCGTCGAAACGATTGCTTCCATTAAGGACCTTATGATTACGATTCTTTTGATTGAAGATGATAATGATAGGGAGTTTGTATTGGCCTCACCGATTGTTCGACGGATCATGATGAGTCAAAAATCGGTAGGTCCATGGCTCACCAAGATGCTTCAAAGTCGAGAGCGTCATTTCGCCCAGCGGGCCGTCGACTACTTGAAGATGGTATCTACTGAGCTTACAAAGCCAAAACCAATCAAGTACGGCCCGAAATCGTCTTCTACTGGACGACTTTCGAAGAAGGATGAGCCCCCAGCTGGAGCTACATCAATTATTGACAAAGTTAGCCAACTTCAGGACTTTGTCCCTTCCCTCCTGGCACTCAACGAACGAGGGATCGAGGACGCCTCTACAACTTTCATTGTCAAACAAGTACTAAACAGGATGATGGCTCGACCATTCGCCGCCAGTGTCATTATTTGTGACATTCTATTCCTTGCTATACTTATCGTCGGCTTTCGCTACGCAGTCAACATGGTGATCAGCGGCGCTCCCATAAACGAGGTTTTGCAGTCCATCTACGTGGCCAATACTGGGATTTTCTATTTCATTATCCGCGAAATTGGCAAGACAGTCAGCCTCTTTCAGATCTCTGTACGTGCAAGGAGCTACTTCCTATCGTTTTGGAATCTCATTGACGCTACTGCGATCATCTTGGCACTGGCATCCTCAATCGCCATGAGATCATATTTCGCCGTATTGGAAAATGGCCTCGGGGATGATTCTAGCTGGTTACGTGGATTGCTGGCTGTTACGACGGGTTTTCTATGGTTGCGCGTCCTCAGTCTCCTCAAGGCGATCAACATTCAGCTGGCCACATTTGTTCTTGCCATTTTGCAAATATCCAAAGACATTATCTGGTTCTGTGTCATCATGGCAACTTTGGTTGTCTCCTTTTCACAGATGTTCTTTACTCTGCTCGCACCTGCATCATGTGCGGACGGAGATGAAAAAGCCCAAGTATGCAAACCCACGGAATACCTACTTCGTTCCTACACCATACTACTCGGCCAATTCGGCACCTTTGAACGCGAGCAGTTCACGAGCAGCTTTTCCGTCTTTCTTCTTGTCTGCTATTCGTTCATGGCGACAGTTGTGCTACTCAATGTCCTGATTGCCATTGCCTCTGATTCCTACGATAAGTGCTTACTGAGGTCACAACATCTATTTGGGCGAGCACGGGTGATGTTGATCGCCGAGTTGGTGGCATTTCAAAATCTGCTTACGACCACTGATTACAACGACAGCACCACACCCAAAAATGGACTCTATAACCGATTACGATCAAGTGGACGTTGGATTCGACACTGGAGTCGAGCCTCTATCCTTTTCTTTTCCCTATCCATGTTGGTCATGATCGCTTGGACATTAGCAGAATTGTTGGGGTACAGTCAGGGCGAGCAACAAGGCAACATTCTTTTTAGCCTTGCCAGTGTTATTGTCAACGTGGGACTCTTCTCTATCATTATGGCTTTTCTTGCTGCTGCATCTGCCAATCGAAACAACCCACTTTCGAACCAGACTTCCAAGCGTGGTCTCTTCCAGCGGGCCATGTTTCGCCTCTTGGGGGTTCCAAGTGACCCCAGCGACCCCCACTACCAAGGCAGTGATGATCACGGATGGAACGGCAAAGTGAACTATTTACAGCAAGAAATGAAACGAATTGCCGATGATCACAGAGCGCTGGCGAACCAACAAATCAGAACCATGGAACATCTTGTGAATCAAACCGAGATGCGATTAAAGTCAGAATTGGAGCTTTTGGAAGACCAATTTGTACTCTTGAGGGATTCCTTACTAGTCGAGATGAAGGGTACAAAGCAAACGAACCAATTCGTGACAGTAGCAGTTCAGGAGTTGAGACATCTTATGTCTGTTGCTTCCTCATCCGCACAAACAACACATAAAACTCCAGTGCCCAGTGAAGTCAACGTCGATACGACTCGAGTCTTGTACCCCAGAGACGAGCGGGAGGCGTGATCCTGGTCACCACTGGCACTCTTGATCCATCTATTACCGATACCCATGCAATTCTTCGATGCCATTATAGTTTACTCATCTACCGGTAGTAGTCTAAGTTTTCATCACACCCACATGAGTTCCTGTTCTCCGGAGGCGTTCTGAGGGTTTGCTGGCAAATGTTCTATGATTCCTGCCATCTGACCATCAGATCTATTCTTGTATTTTTGCTCTCGCTTCGCTAAGACTTG
Organism: Nitzschia palea; assembly: GCA_019593585.1. NCBI lineage: Eukaryota > Bacillariophyta > Bacillariophyceae > Bacillariales > Bacillariaceae > Nitzschia > Nitzschia palea. Next base: position 96,738 of record SWEM01000017.1, on the reverse strand, counting down.
CTCCCTGCACATAGCAAGCATGGCCAAAATTGCTTTGCGGTCATCATGCCTGAGTCTTTTTGTGATTTCATCCGGTAGGCTACCTTGGTGATTTCTCGCTAGAGTGGCCTTGGGGTAAGCTCGCAATAGAGCCTCAATGACCTTGATTGATGTTCCCGAGAAGCAAGCAGAATGGAGAGGCAGATTGCCAAGCTCGTCGTGCGTTTTGCAGGCGTTGCGGTCTACGGATATGAGAATACTGACAACCTCAACTGGTGCATACCATGTCGCTGCTACGTGCAATGGTAAAGCACCTCCTGGCATGGCTCTTGTTGCTACAGCTCTAGGACATGCCGCTATCAGCGCTTCAATAACCTCAACTGGAGGTGAGCGCTCGCAGGCGTAATGAAGGGGCATAAAGCCAATGGCCGACGTAAATCCTCCACGTGTGGTCACAGTCAACTCTTTTTCGGCATCTTGAGGATTTAGTTCCAATCTTGCTAGTGCCCCTTCCCAATTTTGACTTCTAATAAGACTTGGAAGGTCCATATCGATGACTTCTACTTCGCCGTTTTTTCCTTTCCCAAAGACAGTGAGGCGGCCTTTGGCCCCAGTCCTACGATTGGCGAAAAAAGTGAGATATCCGATCCTTTCAAATTGGTTTCATAGATCAGTTCACTTACGCATATTCTCCGCTGTCTTCTGTTGACTCATCGTCGTTTGATGGTACAGTGTCATCAATATCCACTAAACTATTTCTGCCACTACGGCCTTCTGTCAATAAATGTTCTGGTCGCGTCCAATAGGATGGGTGCTTTCGAAGAGATCGAACTAAAGCTGCTTGATGTGGCCTACCGTTTTCCCCTGCCATACAAAGTGCTTCTTCCAAAGGCGTTCGTTCCCATCGATTCCTTCCAAACGTGGCGTCCGGGTATGCTTTGAGCAGCGAAATCACCACCTGGGGGTGCGAAATGCCCCAGTGCGCTGCCAGATGGAGTGGAAGAAATCCATCCTTGTTTCGATGTCGCGCAGCGGCTGGATAGGCTGTCAAGAGCGTCGAGACAACCCGAGGAGTCGCTCTCCCCGCGCACGCTGTGTGAAGGGGAAGTCTACCTCCCTCTGAATCCATTCTTATTCCACGAGGGTAAGCATCAAGTAATGCATTCAAGACCTTGACAGCCCATTCTTCCCTTTGCTCCGAGATGAGGATGTTGTTGCCCATGCTGACTGATACGGTTGCCGCCATCGTTTGTGCCTCACTGTAGGCAGCTACTTCATTGGAATTGATTGTGAACTCAGACCCATTTCGAGCCAGATTGGTGTCGGTTAGTCGATGATAGTCAGTTTGTATACCTGTGACTTGTTCCTCGACCATTCCAGCCGACATGGTTGTAAGCATAGTATCGGTCGTTGACTCTGAAACAGACCGCAAAACATGGGTAAGTGGCACTGGCCGTGACAAATTGGATGGTGACGTCCTTGTTCCTGGAAGCGCTGAAGTTAGCGAGGACATCGAGATTTTGGAAGTGGGTGATGACACCGAACGCGAAAGAAGTGAAGGTGGGGCATCTATTGCGTCAGACTCTCGTGGTGCGGACGGCAGAGTGCAGGATGCAAACGCCGCCAGATGCAGCGGAAGGCAACCGTGACGTGACTCCCTCATGCTCGCGGCTTCCGGATGCATGTCTATTAGCATTAGAATGAATTGACATACTTCAATGAAGGGGTCCGTTTTGTTGTGTGGCGCGTAGACTGAATGTCGAAGCTTGAAACAAGCGTGGTGTAACGCTAAGCGCTTGGAGCTCGTGATCGTGGCACCATTCGGCTGTGCCTCTGACTTGGATCGAATGTTGACCCATGCTTTGACTTCTCGGGGATGCCGTTTAGCTCGCTCGGTGGCTCGGGCCCAGTCACCTGCCTCCATGTAATAGAAGAGGGGAGGCAACCCCTTGGACGGGCTGCTGCTGCTGCTGCTGCCGTGTGCTCTATTCATGTCACCGCTGGAACTGGAATGGCTGCCACTCTGTGGATTCGTGCTTTTGCTGCCCTTGCCGAGCAATGATGGCATGTTAGTCATGCAGTGAAACCTCGACTCTTAGCGTTGCGTCAAAGGCACCAGGTACAAGTATTTCGTTGTTATTATCAAACGATTGAAACCTCTGGCACCTGTTCTCGTCCAACGACCTTGTACCTTGCTTCACAATCAATCAAAGGGAAAAAGCGTGAAAGCAACGTGGTGGGCGTGGCACAATAAAATTGGACTTCTGCGCATTTCCCGCAATTACACGAGCGGGCAAGGCCCGGAGCAAAGGCCTAAATTGCAGCTGGCACGCTTGTTCACTACAAGACCCACTCTCACCACCAATCCTCTTGGAGTAATTTTTGGTGTGATTGAGCAGCGCGCCAATTCACTATTATGTATATTTATCAGTTTCCCATAGCGCACATGTTCAATATGTCACGACAACAGAAGAATTTTCTAAACAACGCGTCCCGTCGACGTGTCGCCGATGGAATTGGAGCGTTGGAAAATGCCAATCGTGGATTGAGTCCGGAACATTTTCTTCGGTTTTGAAGTGGGTATTTAATATAGAGGATATACACTGGATACATAATAGTACTTGTTTCCCAAACGGGGTGCGGAAGCAACAGTAGTACACTATCTTATAATCATAGCTATAAACATACCAGTAAATCCTGGACGAACGCCTACATCAGTCCAAAATTGTAAGTAAGTGGTAAGATTGCTCCTGACCGCTCGCCACCCCAAGGAGCTGCTCGCCGCTCTACGTTGTGCTTGTATCACCATCCGTCGCTTCATCCTACATCAAGAACGAGGTACGACCATGGTGTTCCTTTTCGTCTCGCCATTGAGGATTAGTTATACACGTGATAGTGGGTTAAGGATGAGAGAGCTTTTCGTCGTAGATTATGTTGAGGGGAGCTTGCGTCAAACCGAACGAAAATAGATGAGGCAAAGCCTTCATTTCCAGTTAGTGGCGACTCTTCAATTTCTTGTTGACAATCGATAATTGTACCCAAACCAAACGCACCAAAAGACAAATCGTGCTCACCTATACACTCTTTTCTGTGTTGTTTGTATTAGGTGATTCATATTCATCATGGCGCGAGTTCCCAAGGAATACAAGGAGTGTGACCAAACCGAAAAGGCATACCAAAAGCAAGATGCCATCTTTGTAGCTCGCAAGCGCAGTGTTCAGGCTTCTCGCCAAAAGCCTATGCGCTTTGTGAAGAATGTTGGTCTTGGTATCAAAACACCTGACTCTGCCATCGAGGCCAACTACGTCGACAAGAAGTGCCCCTTCACTGGCAACGTTTCCATCCGAGGAAGAATTCTCAAGGGACAAGTCATGTCTACCAAAATGAAGCGAACAATCATTGTTCGACGGGATTACCTTCACTACATCAAGAAGTACCGTCGTTTTGAAAAAAGGCACAGAAACGTCGCTGCGCACTGCTCTCCTGCCTTTACCGTCAAGGAAGGTGATATCGTTACCGTAGGTCAATGCCGCCCACTTTCCAAGACGGTCCGTTTCAACGTTCTGGCACATGAAGCACAACGCGCCAGGACTGGAAAGAAGACTTTCCGCGTCTTCTAAGTTTGCACACATAGTAGAAAACAAATAGGTTTGCTTTGATTTAGGTATCTCCACCACTAGTTCACCACTTTTCTGGAAGGGATTACTGTCAAGGATATTACTCAACAAAATGAATGACACTGTGGCATCGCGCAAGAGATGAACTTATCGTGGCCATGGGGACACGAATTTCAGCCCATATGGATAGAAGATGCTGGAAACTGTAAAGGATGGAACATCGTCCAAAAGGTGGACTGTCACGAAACAAGCGGTAGTCCTTCTATTTTAATAAAATACCGTGCTACTCAGTTCATGATCATTCTCATACAAACGGACTCCATCCCGGGTACATACGACACAAGTTGTCAACGTCCCGAGCTGAGTTGATCAGCAATTGTACCTGCCCTTCGATGCCTTGCTGTTCTCCTGATGTGGACTCCTCGTAACCTTGAAGTTTATCGTTAATCTTTGCCAGAGCTTTCTTGCCCATCTCATTCTTGTCGTCTGGGATTTCAGAATCGTGACCGTTTCTCATGGCTTCACCTTTACTGGATACATCCACATTCTCAGAAATACTATCATCGTTTGCCATTGTCTGCCGTCTCATCCCCTCGACAGGGCTCACACTCCACTTGTACAATGGATCGGCGACCACAGCAGATAATATCGTTAACAAGGTCCCAGAATTCTTTCTAAGCTCGAGCATTGTCTCTTCCGAAGACCGAACAAAGGTACCTTCAGTACCACACGGCCCCATCCCATCCACCATGTTCCTCGTGAGTCGAAATGGCACCCTCTCTGGTGTGTGCAAAAGCTAGCAACAGCAAATCGAAGTAAGAGACAAGCCTAGAAACTATGGTACAGGATTCAGCCAATGTATAGTACTCACCTTTCCCTGTTCAAACACAATTCCAAAATCGATTTGTACCACTTCTCCTGTTTTTGTGTGAACAAGGATATTACTGGTGTGTCGATCTCCAATTCCAAGAATGTGCCCGACCATGCTGCTTACTGCTACGGATCGTGTGTACCTCATTCTCGCTACATGCCATTCCATCATGTCGTGCCCAAAACGCTCGATAAAAAAGAATCGAAAACAAGGGGAGAAATTCCGACAGACAACATCGTACGTTTCCCGTTTCACTGCCAATGGAGCTTCCACAAAGTGACGCCGGCAAACCAAATAATTCCATTCCTTGGGATAGTGTCTGGCGTGAAGACCAACGTCGTCATTCCTAGGGCTTCTGCCGAATATAACATCTCCAAAGGCGACCGTATCTTCCACCCACTCCAGTACACCACTTGCAGGACTTAGTGGGACCACTCTGTACGTGGCGATGCGTAGTTGATGATGGAATTGCTTCGACCTAGCCGTCGACCGGCGACGACGCATCAAATCGTTCACGATGCTGAAGACTTGACACATAATCGCATCTTGACGTATTTCATCTTCTCCTTTGACCAGCTGTCGGAATTCTCCACCCCTTGTACCTAAACAAATTACAATTTTCGGACGATGCAGCCCTGTTTCAGTGATGCTGAACACAGGCTTGAAACCTCTCACGCGTTCGGCACCTATGGGATCCTCGTGGCCGTCTCCATAGTTCCCATCAGGTTGAAGCTTTGGAACTGATGTGAAAATCGCTGGGGGGTACATCATTCTTACACTTCCCTTTCTAAGGCACTTGTCCAAGGCCATGGAGGAATTGCTGTAGACCTTGGAGAAACTTATGTCTTTTGTGATTTGTTTGTGAAAAGCTGAAGTATCTGCTCCTGCGAGATGGATATACGAGTCTCCAAGTACTGCATAGCTCTCCAGAAGACCAACAACATAAGGCGGTGCTTCCTTTTTCAATCTTGATATTATTGCATTAGCTGGAGCAACTTTTGAATTCCCGACATTTTCGATGTAGGCACTAGCGTGGCGCCCACTAACGCCACTCCCGACTTTCTTTCCATTTGCGAGGGCGAGTAGAGGCAATATACAGTGGTAGGGATGCTGTGCACACATTTTGAAGACCAAATCCTGTAAAACGGATTGGAAGACGCTAGATCGGGGGTCGTCCGATTGTTCGATACGAGAAAACAATTGGTTGGCCAAAGGAACATAACGGAAGCTTGGAACTAGATCGAATGCCACTGTTTTCATAAGCTTGTTGACGTCAACCTCGCCATCGCTGTTGACTTTGTGGTTCTCGAACCAGAGCGAAATGAGTTCTGAAACAGGGCGCAATAGATCTTCGTCGAACCCAGTACTTGCAAGTGCAAGAGCAGTGGAATATGATTCAATGGCGAGCCGAAGATATTGCTGCATGGAAGTCAAGACGTTGTCACGCTCTTCGTTGGTCCTCTGTAGATCTTTTCGCAGATGTTCGCAATAGATATAAAGCTCTTCCCATTTCCTTGTCAAGTCGTCAAACGGTTTCGTGCCCTTCTTCGCTTTATTCTTTCGATGCAACGCATCATTTAGAAGTGGCTCACAGCGCTCGAGTTCAGAGATCTGATGAGCTGTGCTTGATGATTGTTTCCATTCGGTGCTTTGAACACGAATCACAAGAGCAGCGTGCAACGTTGATGAAATTTGGCCTAGTGCCAGTGATGCTCTGGCTGTTCGATCTGCGTTTCCAACATTCGGTTGTGCTGCATAAAGGTTTTTCGCGCGATCAGCTCCCGGTTGCAGATATCCCCTCAGAACGCTCCCAGCCTGACGAACTTTGTACTTGGTTAGCCAACCTCCACAAGACAATTGCGCATTGGTCAAGATGTGCTGGAGATGTAGGCTCCGTAAGCCGCTTGTGTTCTCTCTTTGAATCAAGTGGTCCACAATCTGTTGAGACTTGCGGATAGCCTCTTTGAAATCTCCCTGTGATTCGAGAATTTTCGATTCTTCCAAACGAAGCAACAAAACAAGGTCCAGTGGATCGTCTTGATTGTCATGGCTCATACTATTCGTAGCAAGAAGTCGATGAAGCCGCTGTATTGCCTCTGCTGCTATATGGGGTCTCTCTAGTTTCCGAGCTCGGACAGCCAAGTCACACATGATCGAAACAAGTGATTCAAAGATGTCTTGACCATTCAGATCTCCAAGCGCGTGTTTCTTTTTATATGATACACTTGTCGCGAGCTCAGCAATCCACATGACTCCAACGGCCGATTCCTCTCCTAATGTCACCGGCGCCACAGCAGATTCATGCAGTCGAGTAGCCATGAGTTCCATGATGCTGCCATATTTTCGTGTAGCAATCGGCGAGAGACGATCTTCATTAGAATCTAGATCCCAAATTCGTGCGATCGATTCGATCGTTCGAAGCTTGTATATTGCTTCCACCGTGCCAGACAGCGGAGATTCTACTCCCCCCGTTCTGGATATATCAGAAATCACACTCTGTCGAGCTATCTCCAGGCAAGCTTGGCAAGAAGCTGGGTCGTCACCAAGGTAGGAACCGTAGGCGCTTCCAATGCCACTGAAGAACCCTTGGTCAAGAAAATCTGTAGATCGAAAATTTTGGCTGTGTCCGCGTCGATTCCCATGAAAATCAATCTGGTGCGCTATTGCGGTTGGAGAAGACTCCTGTGAATTGTGGATGTCCAATAAATCCCATTGCTTCTTTCTTAACTCATTCTCATACCATTTCTCCTTTAGGCGATGGATTCCATTATCTTTCAGCAATTCAGCCGTGAAACCCGTAGTTAGTATACCTTCAACATACGACTGCAAGAGAGAGTTCAAGTCAAGAGCCTCCATCGAGTCCACGACCATCATGGCTTTGTCCTTCTCGTCAAGGTTGGACTGCACGTTAAGTGATCGAAGTAGGCCAAGTGCATCGCTGCGACTTTCAACTGCTTGTTGTACGTCCCAACCGAAAGCATTGAACTCGATGGCTACACGTTGTGTCATCACGGCTTCAAATGCGTCGTGTTCGCCCATCGATTTGTAACAATAACCTACCAGCGACATAACTTTCAAAATGATTGCTTTGACCTCCTGCGCAGTAAAAGTTGACACAGTCCTGTATTGTGAACCGCTGATATCAGAGGATGCGCTGCGAAAGGTAGTCTCGGCAAAAATCGAATTGGAGAGTTCATCGAAAACCTCGCTTACTCTCGTGAACTTCGCATTCAAGTATAACTCGAGAAAGAAAAGGGCTGATGCATATCGATTCACAAAAATACATGCTTCTGCTACCAACAAACCATCCAGGCTTAACATGATACCGTACGGCATCCCTTCCCAAGGCTCAGCCTCAGGGATGCCTGCATTATAGTCAATAGCACTAGAGATTGATTTTGGCGTACCATCTTTGCGAACAACCTTCATCACATTCCTGGTGTGCTTCCTGGAGAGAAAGCGCGTCTGTGACGTCTTTCGAAGAGTATCTACCGTGTTGACAATGAGGTGAAAAGCCTTACGCATAGACTCACAACTCTCGATCCCGTCCTGTGTCAACGCTGACCGGAGTACGCTTGTGAAGGATTTAGTAAAAAGGCCATTGAAGTCGGCTTCTGAATCGGTACCTGAAACCCCCAGAAGGTAAATTGCGACAAACGGGAAGAGAGTCAAGGCTATATTGTGTTCAAAGGCGCAGATTTTTTGACATAGCCACAAGAATTCTCCATCAGCATCCCGATGAGTAATCTCCCCGCCGTTACGAGAGCTAACGCAACAGACAATCAATGACGAAGTTAATCCACACACCCATTCCTCAAATTCAACTCGATTGTTGTGAAAACACAGCCATAGCTTCTCTGTCCAACACCAATTGCCGCATTCCAGGTTACATTCAGGAATTCCTGCCCTCACAGTAATGGACTTAATTTGGGATGGGGACAACATAATGATCCGATCTTTTCGGGTACCAGAGGGACAAAATGTGCCAAGTTGTGACTGAACAGATTCGTTCGAAATCAAAAGCAGTGCTTGTTGACCACATTTTGTACCAAGTAAAGCCTCCAGCGTTTCGACAGCGGTCTGGGAGACGATCGGATCAGCAGACTTCAGGCATTCTGAAAGGGCCTCAAGACATTTCGATTTGAGCGATTGGGGAATGGCACGATCTTCCGGCTTGTCTATCCAAAAAGAATATAACGTTTGCGACGGACTGAGTCTGTGCATTCGAAGAATGAGGCCGGGATCGATTTTGGCGAGACACCGTGTTGCACCGATTTGAATTTTCTCTGGACACGATGCCCTGCATATCATGGACAACGATTGAATGAGTTTTTCAAGGGACTCAAGAGGTACTTTTTCCTTATCGTAAGCACGAAATTCAAGCTGACCAAGTATGGCAAGGATCAATCGTTGATCCAGGTTCAGACCGCCATGGCTGGGATTCATCATCCATGAATGGCGATTAAGAAGCGTGGACGCTAGCTCTATCGACAGCGCTTCAATGGTTGGTCGTTCCTGTGCCAAGCTCTCTAAGTGACAAGTCGCTAGACTTTGAACCGCAAACGACTCATTTATTGAGCTCAAAAGTGCAACATCTTTGCTGGGAATTCCATAGGGTGAAGCCATTGGAACGAATGCCAGCGAATCCAGACCAAGAAGTGTTGAATGGTCGAACACCCATTTCATGATTTCATAGGTGCCCACAATGGTTCCTTGAATTTCTTTATCTTTTCCATCGTCGTCCGTGGATGGAGGGGAAGAAAGGTGTGGTTGGAACTCGTTATTGACATCCCAGCCCCACACATCGTCAATCTTCTTTGAAAAGCTCGCGAGAAGCACCAGTCCCGAGCTGTGTCGTACTTTCTTGGAGAACAAACGAGCACGATGCCTATGTTCCTTCAGAATCGTTTTCTGGCACTTCTCATGAATGTGTAGGCATGCACCAACCAACCGCTTGACAAGCGGCACCATCGCGACCTGAAATCCATGACCAATCCCTGATTCTAGAAGCTGCTTGAGCAGAGAGAGCGCATTGGGTCGAAGGAGGGAAAATTTGTCTTTGAGCAAGATTTCTGTCAGCATGTGAAGACAAAATCCGATGCAATTTTGCTTTTCCTTCTCATTCCCTGTTTGTGTTTGAATCAGTTCACATTGCATGGTTACAGATTTCCAAACACCGCGCCGATGAGATGGAATTGGGGAATTGTCTAATTGTGCGAAGCTCCTGATTAGACTGGCGACTGCGTTCGTTCCAACATGTCGAAGTTTATCTCCTGATATCCTGATTGGATAGGACCAGCTCTCAATCGCCGAAGTCAATGCATCGATGTACGGAAGATGGTGGGATGGAAGAATTGAAGGGAGAAGTTCAGAGAAACTGGCCAAGTCGATTACACGTCGTACAAATACATGTGCCTTCGTTTTTGTTCTGGTGTTCATTTCCTCGAGGGACAAAATGGACGTAAGAATATTAACGGCGTCTTTGGCTGTTCGTTGGTGGGATGCTTCAATACTTTGAAGCATGGGATAGCAAAATGCTTGGATATCCGCGACATGCCTGTGTAGCAGGCGCTTGAGCCCTCTCCGCATTGCTTCTTCGTTGGCCAGATCATCATACGACATCAAGGAAAGGAGCTTAAGCTTTTGGTTGGTCACCAACAATGACAATGCCCTCGTCTCATCCATTTCAACCACGGGAGTTGAAGATGAAATGTCGAGGACAGAATGGAAAAGCGAAAGAGGAACCAAAAGGTGCATTTTCTTCGCCGCAAAGATCAAGAAAGCATCCAATCTTAGGCTCTCAGTATCGATTTGTTTTCCCCGCCAGTCCATAGCACCACCATACTGTGAATGCAAGCGAACAATAGAAGGCGCCGTCACTAACAAAGGAAGTGAATCCCGATCATTTGAAATCCAACGAAACAACAATGCAGCGCTCTCAGACTCAATCATCTTTTCTACGGAACCGTAGTTTCGCATTTGAGCTACTTTGTCTAGAGCTCGAAAGCATGCGCATTGCAGCTCTGGTCTCGCAAGTGCGATCATGGAAAGTTCAAAAATTGAATCTAGGAACTGCTCGTGGTTGGCTACAGATGCAGCGATGACTGCTCGACAGCGAATTGAGTCGGTTTCGAACATTTCGAAGGAATTTAAGAAATCTTCAACGCGGTGTTCATCTTTCGCGTCGTGCATACCAGATTGTCGATACCAATCCTCACATTGCTTTAACCTTTCCGTCGGATCTTGCGATATTGAGATTGGGCAAATGAGTTTGCTGATGGAGCTAAGCGCTTTCCTTTCGTCGAGGGACAAAAGAGCAGCATTGACTCCACTGTACGCTTGTCTTCGGACATACATGTCGTTGTCGCTCATTCCCATTTTTACTAAACCAGAAAAGTGCTTATCAAGGATGACATGAAAACTCTCTCGTGCTTCGCGGAAGGCCAAGGTCGCTGCTTTCATCCTCGCTGCTCGAAGGAATGGACGCTCACTGGTGCCGTCTTTGAAAAGCATGAGCTCAAGTAAACATTGATGATCACTTGATAAAAGTGACGATCTCGGGAAGTCCACTAAATTTCTGTGAATCGAAGCAACCTCTTGAAACCCATTGAGGTGCACCCAGTCAGTAGGCCTGGCATTGACTCTAATCAGGTCGAGGACCTTGTGAAGAAGTGTGATTGCCGAATCTTTACTATCGGATTTCGGCAACCTTTCATCCACTGCCAAAAACGTCGTGGCATGTCGGTGACTCAACACGGCTGGGGACGTCAACAACGAGAGACATAAACCTGCACTTCTAAGATCCACATCGCCGTTCAAGTCGATAGGATCGAGTTCATGGTCAGCTCCAAGTAAAGCTTGACAAACAATTTCACAATTTTTCACCGATGGTTCTAGCACCAACAGTAAGATTGCCACTTCTTCTGCACAACTCAAATTTTGGATCTTCAATATTCTATCCCCAGACCGTGGTGTCTTCTGACTAGAAACAAATGAAATGCTCCGTTTCCTTTTTCGACGATCAAGTTGTTGTGATTCTTCATCACTAGAGGTGTCAGCTATTGGCAATCTTGCTTGAGAGCGATCCTCGACTGGTTCGGTGTCCAAGATTTCGTCATCCATCAAATCGTCATCATTTTGCTTCTTTCTATGTTGTCTCATTGTAGGTTCTCCTGGTTCCTCAGTGAGCCTTCGCATGTATAAACTTAGCATAGATCTGCAAGAGTCGGCCATGGCATTCAGTTGAGACAGGGAAAAGTCCATGGGACGAACAGATAGCGTCTCAAGTAGTGACTGACATATCTGCGACAGATTCGCAATGGTTTCTAACTGAGACTGTGCATCAATGATCTGATCGATTCCGTGGAAGGCCATGAACACGTGAGTCATCACATGATCTAGGTTCGCTACCTCGTCCTCGTCAAATGGAATAGTACCCAGGTGGAACGTCGCGAGAATCTTCAGCGCAAGACTTTTTTTGGGCTCTTGAAGCTGTTGGAACAGACCAGAATGATGATCACCATCCCACGGTTCTTCCGCGAAACTGGCTTGTGTTTCATCTCCTGAAAATAGCAATTGTCGAAACGACAACTGCACCATGCGAAGGAGCCGTAGCTTCTCAGTATCGGATACGAAATCGACGGACTTCAAAGTATCATCGATACCACGAGCTTCAACCAATACGAGCCACGACGACTGAAGGTAAGCAGCAAAGTCGAACTCACTGGAAAAATGCTCATGCGAAATAGGCGTTGAGGAGTCTCGCTTTGTCCAGAGGGTCGCGATGCACCGTTCTCTCCAATCCCAATCCTCGGTGTGGCACAATGTCCGAGGGAGGAAAGAAGTGTGGGTAAACTTGAAATCCATATTGTCTGGATTCCCGCTTGACCCGATAGCTAACTGTTTGGATGGTATTCGCCCTCGAATCAAGCTAAGTATAGCAAACATCACAGATTGAACTGTGATCGACCTGATTACTTCGGCAGACCTCAAGCATCTTTCAAAAATGAGGACTCCCAGACCTATAAGTCGTTGGCGGCGGCTCGGAGGCAGTCCACTTCCAGGGAAGTCGCTGCTCTCGTCTGCTATCAGGGACCTAGCGGCACTCGGATCTATCAAATCATTCCCATCGTCAGAAATGGCAACATTATGACACATCCAAGAAATCAGCTCGAATGGCAAAGCTGAAGAAATCATTGTTGCGTTTCGAAATACGCGGAGATTCCAAACCTGATTTTGGTTGCGATGAAGGAAAGTTCGAAGCTTGCCCTTCATACCATCTTGCTGCCACAGCAACGGGTCTGTACACTTGTTGCGCACTATTTCCCGAATGAGCACTAACACCACCTCACCGAGTTTGTACGGACCAGCATCTTTTGTGTACTCAGTGTATCTTAACTCAGGACGAAATAGAACTTGCCATACTGACTGCCAAAGTTGGGCCAACCAAACATGAGAATCATCCATCACTTGCATAGGATGTCGATACATTTGTGATGTTGGTACTGTCAGCTTGGTCAAGGTAACCAGAATCCACATCTGAGCTTCTTGATTGTCCGTGGATCCACCATATTCGTCAAGCAACGCTGCCAGAAGGAAAACAATAATCGCGAGGTCAAGAGCTGTGCATCGTTGGCAAACAACCGCATCGTGTGATATGCAATCAATCGGCCGCAGGGTTAAAGACCCACCAAATATGTTCGATGTCCAACATTGTCCAGCAGGAAAAAGTTCAGCACAAGCACCAATGACCGCCAGTTGAGAAATTGTTTGCGACATGACAGACCAGCCAGTGTCGCTAGTACGTTCCCGACTACTCAGTGGTTTCAGCATCGAGTTGATGTACTCCGAAAGAAGTGTACTGACATCGGCAGACGGATTGTCTTGTTGGCTCAGTTGTTTGGCTAAAAATCCTTGCCAATCTACTGCGCAAGCAACATGACGTAAGATTTGCTGCATCCAAGGGCTTCTTGTTATTGTCTCGGCAGGACAAGGTGGTGGCGTTAAATGCTCTTGGTCGATCAATGATTCATCACCCGTGCCAGGAGTCTGAACTGATGACAACAAAAACTCTAACGGATCCTCAATGATATCCCACTGCGATTTGCTGAGAAACACTTGTTGAGCACAGGCGACAAGGCGGGAAGCTAAATCGAGGTGTTGACGTTGTCGCGAGTCCAAGATGGACCAAGATATCGATCGCTGCCGGATGCCTGGAGTTTTTGATTTCTCGAACATGTATGAAACATCTTTGACGACCAAATCAAGGAGTTGTTCGAGCACGTCTGGTGTTAGGGAAGCTTTTCCGAGATTACCCATACTTCCAGCTGTTCTGCCTTGAATGCTTCCAGTAAATTGGCTGAGGAATCTACGTACCCAAAAATTGTCAGTACAAATGAACAAAGAGCAAACAAGAGACCTTGTCGTTTCAGAACTTACAAATGCGCGGCGATGTACGAGTTTAAAGCTTCTTTGCACGGTGATTTGGCATTTGCATAGCACTTCTTTGCATGCCTGAGCAGCATGCGTCCATGACGTTTCATCGGACCGATCGCATGATCTGGATGCGCATACAAGATGTTTGCTATTGTGTTGTAGAGATGTGGTAGTGATGGCGCTTGAGACCGGATGGGCTTATCGTGTCCCACCAAGTAAACCTTAAAAAATGCAGCAATAGTAGATATGGTCGAATCGACAAAAATATGGATTTCGATTCCCAGGGCCTTTGTACTTGACACAAGGAAATCCAGCGCCTTGGCTGCTTCGTTGAAGAACTCGACATTCTTATCCTCCACATCCGGTGTTAGGTGCGTGAAAAGTTCACCTAGAATATTTGCGATGTCGTGATGATGCTTGAAAACGCCGACAAAGTCCGGTTTGGAGCATAGAAAACTAATCATCTCTAAAAGTTTCAAGCGGCCAATCATGATATCGTCATCAGCAAGTAGCTCCAAGCTATACTTCAACAAGCTCCGAACCATCTTTTTTGGAAGAATTGGGATAGCGACCGAAGGCTCTCCCAAGATCTCGTTGGCTTTATCACTTGCAAGCAAAAGGTTGTACGGCAAGGCGACATCTTGTTCAGTGAGCTTGACTTTTTTGCCAGTGATGATGGACTGTGTAACATGAATGGCACCCTGAATGGCAGAACTCCATACTAAAGATATTGCTCGGTATCTTTTTGCAATTATAGAATCCTCGTCAGGCCAATTGGACTTTGCTGGTGTTGCTTCAACTGCCAATTTTCTCAGAACGTTCTCATTCTTTAGTTTGTTATAGAGTGCACTTCCAAGTTCACGTCGGGCCTTCACCTTCGTTTCCTTCCTCAACTCGTCAATGAGTCTTCGAATTTCATTGTACGTGGGAGTCGCCATTCGAGCATAGGAACAGGAAATGGGATATCAGCGTTCCAGAGCGACTCCTTACGATATGAGTCCGAGTTTCTTGACAGTGAAGTCACTGGTTCGCGTCTCCACCGTCCATTGTAGATGCCGCAGAAATGATGGTCAATAATATACCTTGCGGAGTTTTGGTAAAACGATTGAACCATGATGAGATGAGACGATGAAATCAGAAATCAGATCATGAAAACGGTCTGTCTTTGGTCAGGGGTCCAACATCAAATCGACTACTGTGAACCAAATGGAAGTCTGCCGCCTGGAACGGGCTCCTTGATTACCCTATCACCTAATAAAGACGTTCGATATCGTCTCGCTCTTCATTACTACAGCGGATTAGAAGCCAGCGTTACCTTTCACAGTTAGCTTGAAGTGAGGTGCTACAGAATTAATTAACTGTTAACTTACGTCTTATTGTCGACTACCGGTAGTACTGGGAACCAAATGGAAGTCCCTGCGAGGGTTCCTTTGCACTACAGCAGACGAGAAGCTTTGCCTTTTACTGTTAGCTTGACAGTGAGGTGCTGTAGAATTGACGTGAACTAACGTGACAGTTACCGGTAGTTAGTGCCTACCCTTGGCCAAGGAGTCGTACTACCTGGTACGGTAGGTCACGGTGAAAACAAAGGTCAAGGGGCGACGTACCAGGTAACGGGTACTGACTACCTGTACCAGGTACACAGTACCTGGTACGTTGCGTTGCGCAATTTGGCAGCACACTCCCTGAAGTACACGTAATAATATTACACATTTACCGGTACACACACTCTGTTCAATCGATAATTGCATCGCATAGCGGCGATGGTGCACCTGAAAAGATTTGCTATTATGGATTTGCTGCGAGCACCAGAGTTCGCTCATTGAACCTTTGGCCATAGTGTTGTGTGGCAGTGGGCCTATTTCCAACGTTTTAGCGACGTTTGCGAGGAGGATTCGATTCTACAGCCCCAAGTGCGCGAACAGTCCGTTCCATAGTGCAGCATTTACTTAGGCAAAAGAAATTTTTGGAACGCACCACTTCCCGGGCTAGCCTGGCGGCTCCTTCCTTGCGTTCCTGTTCAACGCTTGCGCCTTCGCCAAGTCACATTTCTGGAGGTATCATAAAATCCGAATTTCCGAGCTCAAGCTTTCGATAACACGTCAACATGTAAGAAGACCATGATGCGAGACTTTGGAGTTGATAGAAAAAGAGCTTACGAAAACTAACCTATCTGTACTGTCGTCTTCCGTATTGTTTTTCTCAGGCCTAAAGTTTTCCAAAAGTTGCGATCATCCTTCAGCCGTAGAAAGTCGGACCGCGCCGCCGCAGAGCCAAGCGCACCCGTCGAAGATATCCACCATGAACCGACAGTACACATTGAGGTATGTGGGCAGAGTCGGAAGTAATGGGTTGCTCAATCATGTTCTCATTCAGATGTTTGTTTTTTATAGGATGCACCGGCAGACATTGCCCCAGTAGACAATGAATCGACTCACAGCGATGGTGCAGTTGAGGCTGTTGAAGAAGCTGTTGAATCAAATGTGGATAACTTGCTTTGCTGTGGACTTAATCTCTTTTAGATGCTCTGTCGACTCAAGCAATTTTACTAATTCAGAAGAGACTTGATATTGAGTGGCTTGGTGTCCTGAAGCAGAAGGAGAATATGTCTGCAATTCATGTTACGCCTAGCGGTATTTGTTCGAGTTGTCGCCTTGACTTGGCGGGTTATCCCGGTTAAAGATTGGATTCATACGACAAAGTCATGTGTAGGTTACATTTAAGAATCTAGGTTGCTATAGATTATACGATAGCATTGTCGTTGCTTATGGCTATGATTTTAGAAAGGCAATGGTTTCCATCCTTCATGAATGGCTACAATACCGCCTGTGAGATTTGTGTATTTCGTCGCTTGGAAACCGGCTCCACTCATTCGCGAGATCAATTCTCCTTGATTCGAGAATTTTCGTATGCTTTCGACAAGGTACTGATAGGACGATCGATCATTGGCTATTACTTCTCCCAAACCTGGAATCACATTGAAAGAGTAGGTGTCATAAATTTGGCGCAAAATGGGGTTGGGAATCTGAGAGAACTCCAAGCACATGAATCTACCGCCTGGCTTTAGAACTCTATACGCCTCTCTCAATCCAAGATCAACATCCGTGACGTTTCGAAGTCCAAAAGCAATCGTATACAAGTCAAACGAGTTATCTGGGAATTGTAGGCTTTGAGCGTTGCCTTCTACGAAAGAGAGCCCCTTGCTTTCGTCGATCAATGAAGATCCGAATTTTTCCCTCGCTCTCTTCTCGCCTACTCGAAGCATTTCAGGGTTAATATCGCACACTGTCACAGAAACACAATCTTGACCGGATGACTTGGATCGTTCCAGACATCCTGCAGCTTCAACAAAGCGGAAGGCAACGTCGCCTGTTCCACCAGCCACATCCAGAATCCGGAGCTCGCTTCCCGGAAACCTTCGTACCGTTTGCGCCATTGACGCCACTGCCGAAATATCCAAAAGGTAATCCTTCCAGTATCTATGAATTCCAGCGCTCATGAGATCGTTCATAACATCATAGGAATCTGCAACACTCTCAAACACTTCTCGGACTCTCCCCTCCTTCTCATTCACACCGACTGATTCAAATCCAAAGTGTGTTTGATCACCCTGAATATAGGGATTAGGACGAGACTTGGATGCATCGTGGGCGCTGCTGAGCATACGGAGCTGCAAATATTTCTCACACCGCCACAAAGGCCGTCGCAACATTTTGGTTTGTGACAAACCAGAAATCATATTTGCAAATGAAGCCATCTTTCTGCTATCAGTAACACCAAGTCCCTCTCGCGGTTTGATGATGTAGTCTCTAACTTACTGTTAATGACAAATGACGCAGCGTTGTCCACTTGTCACGTTGTGCTTCTCGGAGTTGCGAGCTGTCGAAGTAGTCCAAATTGATCCAAGTGGTCATTTTACAGCTGGCAACGATGACGTTGGTTCCCTGTTGATGAGTGACACTTTTCACTCTTTTTGTTCGATGCTGTAACAAGGAACAAGTTGTTTCACCTGTAAACATAAGATCGTCCAGAAACTTTGGAAAAGACCTTTAAGACCTCCACTTGACCGAAAACTCTCTGAAGATGAAGCATCTTCTGTGCGTACTGATATGTGTTTTCTGGGTTGCTGAAACTGTGAATGCTTTCTCATTCCTTTTAATGGCCAAACGTGGGAAGGGAACCTTGAAACGCGTTATTGATGGTGATGACACTGTTTCGAATAAAAATGGCAATTCTGTTGGTGCGCTGAACCGAGGGAAGGGTCAAGAAATTACAGGAGTGACCCTTCCAGCTGAAGGCAAGGTGAAGGGTTGGGAATTTGGTGATAAAGTTACCATGGCCTGTGCCAATGTAGGCGGGCGTTTTTTTGCAGTGCAAGGAGATTGTCCTCGATGTGCCTTTGACTTATGGAAAGGTGACTTAATTGCGAATGATCCAGCCTGGGAAGAGCTCCCCCGATTGGCGTGCCCAACTTGTGCAACAACCTACTCGATGTCGACTGGGCGCTACGGGCCTCCCCTCAAACGAACCGGTTTGGCAGGATTCGT
This sequence comes from Nitzschia palea, assembly GCA_019593585.1. Lineage (NCBI taxonomy): Eukaryota > Bacillariophyta > Bacillariophyceae > Bacillariales > Bacillariaceae > Nitzschia > Nitzschia palea. Next base: position 78,289 of record SWEM01000017.1, on the reverse strand, counting down.
GGGAAACTTGGCCAAGACTGCTACACAAGGAGACAAACCAAAGGATGTCGCAGTTTTCCTCATTACTCAAGATGATGAGGGGAGAGTATACTGCCGGCCGAAATCGCAGGTAAATAAATAGACTATAGCTTAAAAATTTTACGCTCTCTTGTAACTATGAATTCGACGTGCACGTAGATTTATGTGGTGTAACTGCTGCTCGCTGAGGAAAGCGAGTCTTGACTTGATAGAGTAAACGGAATGAGAGGGTCGATGTCGTAAACCAAATTGGATTACTTCTTGCATCCAAAAATAGCTACTTTCTAGCGAGTCTTTGTGTGGTCGGTTGTTCGATACAGTTCTATGGATAAAATATCTTCTGAGTTTAACAGTTTATCAATCTATTCTTCTCACAGTCAAAAAACTTGTAATAAAAGCAGGTTTGATGTACATGGAGTTGGATACTGCTCACAGGCAGTAAATGAGATGATACGACTAAATCGACTCATCAACAACCAACCATATCCGCAAGAGTCGGGATCAAAAATTTCGTAAAAAAGAATCCGCTATGCTTGGAGAGTTTCTCACAACTTATTGTATTAAACAAGTGTAATCCAATGACTTCGATACGATCGTCTGGTTTTGTCGTAGCTGCAGGAACCTATGATGGAGTCCTGGCAGGATGGGAGTTGAAGAAGGGCAAATCTGCCGGTCTCGAGCTGACATTTGCCACCTCTGTCCACTCGGGAAGTATTCGAAGCCTGAGTATTGCATCGAGTCCCAAAGGGGATGAAGCAGGTCCCCTCTTGTCTTGTGGATATGATGAAGCCTTGCGGACGCATGAATGGCACAAACGAATGACGAGTTCTGGTGAAGTTAGGACTCCGTCTGACTTTGGAACTCCAGTGTGTAGCGCCTTTGCGCCTCCCACGCATGCATCCACCCACTGTATTATTGGATTCACCAGTGGAAAACTGTGCATTTACAAAAAGCGCGACTGGTCGGTCCAGCACGTTTTGGCTGGACACGAGGGTGGAGTTGAAAGTTTGGCGGTGCATCCCACAGGAAAGATTGCATTAAGTGCGGGTGTTTCTGATGGCAAACTTAAACTTTGGGATCTCACAAAAGGTCGCCTCGCATTCGTCAACAAAATCAAGCCATCGTCGCAACTAGGTGGGGTGGCAAAATACGATCCTGTCTCAAGCATCGTGTGGTCAAAGGATGGAGAATTCTATGCGTTGTCTTATGGCTCACACATTACTGTCCGCGATGTTGCCACTGGGAAAGATCTTCTCGATGTTGACCTGCCGAGTCGTGTCAACCAAGTCACTCTGATGTCAGGCCCCGAAGGACTATTTGTAGCCGCCGCCTGTAACGATGGATCTCTTCCTGTTTTGGCAGTCGAAGATAGCGCTGATGACAAGCGCCGAGCAATCATGGCCATTGAACCAGTAGACTCGCATCTGGCAAGAGAAGAACGCTTCAAATGCATATGCTCGGTCCGTGGTTATCACGTTGTAACCGCCAATAGTGCGGGTGTGATCAGTCTGATGAACTTAGAGGGTGCAGTTCGCATGATCATGTCTGACGAAGTTGATGGCAATGATGACGAAAGCGACGAGGACGACAACGACTCACAGTCTGAAGAAGATGACGAGAGCAACGTTGACCTGGCAGTTGACATTTTGGAGAGCGCAAGGCTTGGATCAGGGGCTCGCATTACGTGTCTAGTTGCATGGTGCATGGATGAAGAGACTCAAGACGAGACGCAAAGTAAATTGGCTGATGAACCAGCGAAGCCAGAAACCAAAATTCAGCCAGAACAACCAAAATCTTTCAAAAGAAAGCAAACGGATGAAAACGTGACCATGGACGACGCAGCTATCAAAAAAGCCAGATCACTCGTGGCCCAAGCGAAAACATTGAGTCAGAAAAAGAATTCGAAAAAGAAAAAAGGTCAAACTGCCAAATAGAGGACTGTCGGATCATTTTCCACGTCATGGCGGTGGTCCTCAGTCCATTGTTATGCAGGGTACTTGGCGTGAAGGTACAGGCTCATGGCACCTAGCAACGCTCCACTGATTTGTGCAATTGTCAGGCCACCACCACTCCCTGCGAAGAAAGCATGCTGCAAAATGCCAGAAATCACCATGCCGAAGATCATGGCAAAGCTCTTGACAATAGCTCCGTGGTATTTGGTTACCAGTCCCACCAATATTCCTCCTAGGCCATTCGACACTACCGGCACCCATGTTCCGAGCGTCCAACCTTGGGAAATTCCATTAATTTTTATCTTTTCGAAATCGGGAGAGCCAGCCATTAAACTTATTAGGAGAACCATAGATGAAAAAATCGCAAGTTCCATGTTAAATATATGTGGATTTCGTTGATGATCTTGCAGCGTACGTTGTACCAACGCTCCAGCTAGAAACATTGCATTAGAAAGCGGGAGAATCATAATTTTTCATTCTCAACACAGTTGCAGGCAACTCACCGAGACCACTGATAAAGCTTGCACCCAGAGCTGGGAGGACACCCATAATCAATTGGCGTTCAGCAGTTTCGTCCGCATTAGTGCCGGATGGCGATTCTGAGGTCTGTGACAATGTTTCACTTTCCTCGAGTAGGGCGGTTAATTCTTCATATTCCAATTTGCTTGAATCTGATTCTTGCTCATTATCATTCTGTATTTCGTCTGGGAAACTCGATTCATTGGTTTTGCTCTCGTCCTTGGCCGACTTGCTCGAAGGTATCCTAACTTGTACCACCAAAGCAGAGCAACAAAGCAGAAGTAAAGCCAGCACCTGAGTGTCTGACTGTTTTTGGCCTAGAAGAATGAAGCAAAACCAAGCTGTCGACAGCGTTTTAGTCTGGTTTAGAACAACAAATGCCACAGGTGGTAGTACTTGGTTTGCCATAAGATTGCAATAGTTTTGGACAACGTACAGTGCTGCTGGAACGCCAGCAGCAGTCACCGCGCTGAGCAAAGACCAGTCTTTCATTGGATCTTGCCAATCTCCATTTGATGCCAAAATTAAAAAGCTCATAATGAACTTGGAACATTCTTGCGCGAGAACAGCAGTACTCCGAACAATTTCATCAGGCATGAAGAACTTTGTCAGAATTGGCTGACAACCCACTTGGAGAACAAGCATGATGAAAAGAGTGTACTCTCGGATTTTCAAACTCGCCGAGATCGACGATATCCAAGTTATTATGTTTACTGGAATTTTGAGAGTGCTACCGAGAGTCGATTCATCATCACCATGTCGATCAACGGTTTTTGTGGTACTTTTCATCTCTGTGAGCGTAACAACGAGGGACGCTAGGATGCAAGTCACTGTCGCAAGATAAAAGATGAAATGGCGCTTCGGTACCCTAGATGACTCATCGTTACAAAGGCGATCATTGGAGAGCATCTGACAGCAGATCATTGCGTTGCTGTGAGATACATACCGCTAATCCGATAGACCCTTGGCACGATTTGCGATTTGCTTCCTCATCATTTCTGTGCGTCCGTGACAAGTACCGCTACAACGGTAAGTTTTAAAAGTTTCGAGACAGGTACGTTCTTAGATACAGAGTAGAGGTATCTACGTTTGGACTCAAAAGCTTTTGCCACCTTGCAACAAAAGTAAATTGTACTTACAATTGTAAAAGGAAGGAGCATGTGCTAGCTAGATTAGACACAACTTGAACTATCAAGTTGTTGTGGGTTTTGTTGCAGCATTCGATTCGTCGAAAATCATGCAAAATCTTCGAGCGCGCATTCTGGTTTGGAAGTGAAAATAGAAGGTTTTGCTCCCAACGGATTGATACGATGATGAACAAGACCTCGAGGCCACATCCGTGCAAGATGGCAGTTAACATCATGTTCAAAAGATCAATTTTCCCTTTTGAGCGGACAATTCAGCCAATAGATTTCTACCAAAGGCAACTACCCATTCTTTCATCGACTTGATGCAATTTCGACCACACACCACGGAAGCAGATAATGACGTTTCTGTCGACCTTGAAATGTAGTTGCACCTGTGATATCTTCGCTGAGCCCGGACGGGCAACATCATGTTCATCAATTTCGTCGAGAGTCCCTTGTTATGCCCATGAAAGCAATGGTGGGTTCTTTGGATGAAGGCCCCGTTTGAACAAAGTTCATGTAAAATCATGATTCTTGCTTGAATGGCAAAGGAAATTTTTTCGTGAGGCTTTGTTTCTGTGGAGTGCGGATGAACTCTTGCACTGTTTCCTGAATAAAGTCAGTAGGTTCGAAGTTATGAATCTTCATAGTCCTCTGAAGCTCCTTTATCCGGCGCTCTTTCCCAGTTTCATCTCCAGCTAAGATCGCTTTCAACCATGTCGTGTACGTGACAATATCTGGCATGAGCTCAGGCTTTTGACGCAGAATCATTTCGAGGACAATGCTCTCGATTTTTGTCAAGGTCGTTGGGTCGCCACTGTTGGCCCATGCATCGAGAGCAAAGTTATAAGAATGCAAAGTGATAGCAACATCTCTAGAAGCCATTTCACGAAGGATACGATCAGTCTTTTCGCCTGCTTGACGCTTCTTGGATCGCGCCCATGCCCTCAGAAGGATATTATATGTTTCGCTGGTAGGCTTTATATTTTTCAACCGAGCACGATCCTTTAGCTCCTCCATGAGAAGAATAAGAGACTCAACCCGACGAGGTTCTCCCGCGTCAGACCATGCCTTGAGGACTCGATGGAATGGTTCACGATCTGGATTCAGTGTTTCATTGACAGTCGATGCTGTGACGATTTCCTTAAGAACACCTTCGGCGTTCTCTATCATCCCAAAGGCTATCCAAGAATCAATCAGAGCAAGGTATGTTGTTGCTGTTGGTACCAAATCATTATCATTTCGCAAACTGTCCAAGTAATATTCCATTCTCCGTTGGGACTCGTTGTTTTTACCAGAGTATTTTGAATAACATGCGAATGTTGTGTTGTAAGTAATGATATCGGGTTTGTAACCTCTCTTTCTCATCATTGTCCAAATCTGATTCAATCGGTAATCGTCCTTGGTATTTCGTGCACATGCGGCGAGCAACGTATTCCAAGTGATCAAATTGGGACTCCCGTCAACCGAACCTTCATCAATTGCTACAAAGAAGTTATCGAGTAATTGAAAGGCGTGATGAAAGTTGCCATGTCCACAGTTGCGAAAGCAATTAAAGACAGTGTTCCAAGTCCGAGTATTCGGTTTGACTCCCTCGTCACCCGCTTTATATAAAACATCCATGTGTTGGAGAATGCTCTGAGCTCGCTCCCAAGCATCAGGACGTCGAGATTTCGCCCAAGCATCAAGGACAATGTTGTATGTCATAACAGTCGGAGGACTCTCGTGTCCTCCCAAGGTGTAACACTCATGCATCTGTCGTAGGCACTCTTCGGCTTGTTCAGGCTTGCCTGTCTTTGCCCAACCAGAGAGGACTGCGTGAAAAGATTGACTATTGGGTTTTACGGCAGACCTCTCAATTATATCTTGAAGCATGATACTGGCACGGTCAGGCTGGTTGGCCTTGGACCATGCTGACATGACAATGTTGTAGGCAGTGATGTCTGGCTCCAAATCTGGATCTCCAGTCTCTTGGTATAGAGATTCCAACATGCGAAGCAGCCTCTCGGCTGATTCAGGTTGTCCCATGTTTCCAAACCCATTCATGACAGTACTGAACGACACAACATTCGGCTTGACCGATTCCATACCCGACTGATAAAGTTCAAGCATTTGCTGCAACAGTACCTCTGCTTTTTCAAGAGCATCGGGCGATTCTTGTTTTGTATAGGCTGATAGCACTGTTGAAAATGATATGTGATCTGGACTAACTCCAGCACTTCCCTGTAGCATGGATTGCAGGACATGCTCGACTCGCGCTGGATTTTTCTCAAGTGCCAAGGCATGCAATAACATGTTGTACAGGATGACGTTGGGTTGAAGGTTGGGCCACCCTTGTTCGGTGAGTGAATGCAAACGAGAAAGCCATGCTTCGATACGTTCCGATGCTTCCTTCCGCCCACTGTAGACCCATGCCTTCAATACAACACCCACTGATACTGTAGTAGGTTGCAGAGCGAAATTCTGTTGGTTGCAAGCTTGGTCTATCATCCACGCCAATAGTGAATCGGCAAAATCTACTCCTTCTTTTTCGTCTTTGGCATTGCTGGCAGCCGCTTCAAGTATCATCGTGTAAATGGAGATATCAGCATGTATAGCATACTGACTGCTCCAGGCTCGTACTTTTCGTACGAACTGAGAGGGTTGTAGAGGTGAGGAGGACTTGTCGGATGTGTCAATGTAATTGTTTCTCCATTTCAAAGTGGCTGCCTTGAGCAAGGAATAAAAATCTTGGCTTGAGAAAATTGTCGTCGATTCATCCGAAGAATTATGCATTTCCTTGACAAGACGGTCCAGTAATTTTATTAATAGGTCTTCACGGGCAACAGATTTGAAAACATTCTGCGCAAGATTTTGGACGTCTATCTGCCTCGATTTCAGAGCTAGGGAGGCATCTGGTGATCGTAAAATGTCTCGAAGCTGCTCATTGATGTCATCCGATTCTACTAGCGTTGAGAGGTGAAATCGTGGCGGCGACAAGATACCAGGAGTTGACATAAGGGTGGATCGACCATACCTCACACTGGCATCCCGCTGATTTCGGTGATAATGTCTTATCGAGACAGATACAATCCGATGGCCGAAGGCTACATTTCTCATCATGGAAGCGAATCCTCACTTGCAACTGGTAAATCTGGTAAATCTTTCACCACAACGTGTCGGATTGCAAGACTTCTTCGTCGGCATGGAACCATACATTTTCGATTTTCCTGCGATCTCAGTTCTACTACCGGTAGGTACTTGTAGTACCTGGTATACTAAAAGTACCAGGGACCTGGTTTCCTACCGTTGACAGCCCTTCGCAAGCTTGCCTGGACGTCACCCGGTGTGTTCCCAAACGCCACGAAATGAACCGAGAAATGCTGGTACATACCGTATGTCTGTCACTCCTAAAAAACGATGTACCTGGTACGTGAAAATGGCTACTACAGGTAGTCCGACGAGTGCCAGGTATGGACAACGACACCGCCGACCTCTCGTTGTACCATCACAAATCACACAAACCAACACCTGTGTTTGTTTGTGTTGCTCGCCTCTTCCGCGACAAGAAAGAAACCACAGAAGTTCCCACAAGTGCATGTCTTTCGTTCCTGCCCCTCAGCAGGCGAATGCCGCCGGTGCTAACAATGCTCCTCCCAGCCACACCCCAGTGAATGCCATCAACACGGCGGCTGCGGCCGCCCCTGAGTCGGACCAGGACTTGGTTTTCAAGCTCCGTACCTTCGATGTCTATTGGGTAGACAAGTCTGCGTTGATGTATAGAGATGGTATCGACAAGGTATGTTGGATTATCGATTAGCACAGTAAAAATTGGTTGCCGAAGATGGGATTCCAAAAAGTGTGTTGATCCTATAATTGCCTGTAGATGTATACGTGAAATTCCTACTGTTTAGGGATCTCTTGGCTTTTCACGATTCCACACCCACTCACCTTGACAATTTCTATCCTTTTTGTTTCTGCTTTAGACATTTGACCGAGAACAAAAAAGAAGATCATCACTATCAAACAGCGATCTTCCATTCCCCTTATTCTACGCGACATGGCACCTCCGAGTGGTTCTATTTTCGATCCCGGGGCCAAATGGGAAGAAGAAAAGGAACGACGTCGAATTATGGCCGCCGAGTCGGCAGGCAGTGATGACGCAAAAGCCAAACAGAAAGCAAAGGGTGGTGCCGGTGGTGGCAAGAAAGCAAATGACAAAAAGAAGTCAACGGCTGAAACCATCAAGGAATCCAACGCCGCTGAAAAGCTCAAGAAAGATCTTACCCGTGATCTGGAAAAGCTTTCGAACCTTCGTACTCTCAAGTCTCTCCAGGATACGTCTTGCGATACCAACAGTGGCAAGATCCATCGCATGATCAAGATGCTGCACTTGGCTGCCTGCGATCTCAGGCAAGGTGCAGTGACAGCCAGTGAAGCGGAAGTATTGGACATTCTCTGGGCTCTTGAGGAAATGCCTGCGTTCAAGAGTGCTGATGAAGAAGTTGCCAAGGAAAAAGCTTCCAAGAAAGATGAAAAGAAAGACGACAAAAAAGACAAGAAAAAGGATGACAAGAAGAAAGATGACAAGAAAGATAAGAAGGACAAGAAAAAAGAGACGAAGGAAGAACCGAAAGCCGACAAGGTTGTCCTCTCTCATGAGGGCCAGACATTGAAGAACCTCTACAAAGATGGTGGCGATAACCGTGGTTCCTACAAAGATTCACTCAAGTATGCTCGTAAGCTTATGGCTGGAAAAGACAACCTAATCTCATTCCAGTTGACGGAGATGGCTGATCGTTTGCCACCATTGAGTAGATACAATCGCAAGTTCCAACTCGAAGAGTGGCAATGTGATATTCTTCAAGCTATCGACAATCGGGAATCGGCTGTTGTTTGTGCTCCCACTTCCTCTGGAAAAACTCTTCTCAGTACGTACACCTGTAAGAATGCAAAAGGTACCGTTCTCTTCGTATTGCCGAGTGAAGTTCTTGTTTGGCAAGTCGCATCTACATACTACCAATTCTTCAAAGGAAATGTCACTGTTTGCACGGAACAAATTACATTTCAAGAAGTCACCGGAGATGCTCAGGTGTACATTGGAACTCCTCTTGCCCTTGAACGTAGTCTCAGCAAGGTCCGTGGTATTGCCGGTGATGAAATGACAAAGGGTGAACGTGAGTTCATGATCCTTGACGGTGGTTTCCACATGTTTGACTATCTTGTCTTGGACGAAGTGCACACATTGAATGGACCCGAGGGAGACGCTCTCCAAAGACTCATCAAATGCTGCAATTGCCCGGTCCTCGCACTCAGTGCGACTATTGGGAATGCAAGGCAATTGAGGGACTGGTTCGCCCAGGTTCTGAACATGCACATCAGAGCCACCCTCATTGACGAATCGGAGAAAGAGGCCGAAGTTGTCCTTAAGGAGCACTATGCTCGCTTCATTAATCTCCAGCGCTATGTTGTCTCGTACTCTGAGGGCAAAGATGGGAAGAAGAAGGCTAAACTTGCCAAACTCCACCCTGTCGCCGCCATGACTCCTGAACGACTCGAAAACGAACCTGAATTGGTGGCTGCACTCTCGATGACGCCTTCTGACATGATTACCCTATGGAAGCGCTTGAAATCCATGTTCCCAGCTACTGCATTGGAAAAGTTGGACGACCCTGACCATTTTTTCAACCAGCATTTGGACGAGAGCAAGCGTATCACCTTGGATCAAACAAAGGAATATGAAAGTCGCCTCAAGGCACGTCTTACGTCACTCAGCAAATCTCATCCTGACCTTTATGAAAAGCTTCGTGCTGCTCAAGAGCCGCCAAATCTTGAAGCCAAGAAGGACGTCAGTGATGATTTATACGATGTTGTCATTCAACTGAAGGAAGGTGATTTGTTGCCGGCTGTAGCTTTCCAGCTGAACACTTATGGAGCTTTTGATATGTTCAAGCAAGTCTTGGCCCGCCTAGAGAGTGAGCAGACGGCTGAATTCCCGGAATACAGGAAGGACTTGATCAAAGTTGCTCGTGAGAAAGCACAGATGAGAAAGGTGGCAGCCGGCAAGGCAAGTCGCGAGAATCAGGCCGAAGCCGAAGAGGATGCTAAATCTGGGTTCGTTGATGATTCAATGATCAACGAAGACACAACTCGTCCTCATGACAAGTATGTCTTGTCCGTTGCTGGCAAGCGCTTGAACTTTAGTGAAGTGGAAGATATTATTGCTGATATGAAGAAATCTGGAGAGAAGGTTGACATCAACCATGCACTCATCAGAGGTCTCCGTCGTGGTCTTGCTATCTACACCAATGAAGTTGGCTTTTCCTGTTACAGAAGACAGGTGCAGATGCTGGCACAGCAGGGTCGTCTCGCTGTCGTATTCTCCGATTCTGCTCTAGCTTACGGGGTCAACATGCCCTTCCGTTCATGTATCTTTTGCGGTGACATGGGCGACGAACTAACGCCACTTATCGCCCAGCAAATGCAAGGTCGCGCAGGTCGTCGTGGAATGGATGTCCAAGGAAATATTATTTACCTGGGCATGGACTGGCCGTACATCGAGAACCTCATGCTTGGTCAAATCAGCCATGTTACTGGAAAAGAGCCTCGTTATCCTATAATGGCACTTCAACAAGCACTTGCAGCATCAAATGATCCTGACGACACAAAGAAGTTCGTCCACGACAACAACGAAAATCCTGCTTTCGCCAATGCGGTCCGCAAGATTCAGCGTTCACAGAGATGCTTCCCAACAGTTACCGAAGAGCAAATGGAGTGGATGTGCAATACATCATTGGGTGATTTCTGCGAAGGTAAAACATCAAATGAATATCTTGAGCTTTCGCAAAAGGTTGTCAAGGAATTGGGATACGTTCACGAAGATTCAACGCTCGCTATGGATCACAATGCTCTGACTATGGTTTGGGAAATGCACGAGTACATGCCCATCGCCATCAACCTTTGTGCTGTCCTCGAACAAATGTACTTGCGATTCTGTTACCAGAAAAGCAAGCAATTCAAAGAAAGTGACTCTACACAGAACGAATTTCTCTCTGTACTCATCCACGTGGCGGATCGCCACTCACCTCCTGAAGGCGAAGAGAGTCTTCAACAGTTTCTTCGAGTGGAGGCCACAGAGGACGGTAAGCAGAATGAAGAGGCGCTCTCCTTGTGGCTTGAAACTGAAGCTACCCTACGTAATCAGAAGCAAATCATTGATGGTCTCGACATCCCTGAAGTTCAGAAGAAGTTGATGCAGTTAGAAATGCCTCCGGGTGCCGAAGACGGGTCTTTTGGTCCTCCCCTGGACAAGGGTGTGTATGAAATGCTAGTTTCAAAGCAAAAGGGATTTCGTGAGGACCAGAGCACGGAACGTCGTAATGAATTGAAGAACCGTGTTGTGACCCTTGGGCACATCTGCCAACTCGCTCATAACAACTTACAACAACCTCACGGCAAGTACGATCAGTTGGAAGTCCACTTCCGTCGCATGTTTAGCAACATCAAGTACAGTGTTGCGGACATGATGAGTCAACTGACGGACCAAGACGACTTGACCGAAGTCTAAGCTCCCGCGCTGGCAATTGTGAGACGCATGTGTGTTGTTCGTAGAACTTGAGTTCATAAAAGATAACCAATATCGCATTACCAAGTGTTAGAAATGTAATAAAAAGGTTAATCCTTATTCTACTGCTTCCATATGAGTATCATTCGTACATATATCTCCAGCGTGATGGATTGAGCCAGAAGAAACCAAAGTCCTAATCGATAGTGTCCCAGGATGTCCAGGCAAGACGTGTCCGTGATGGACTCGAATCGAGTACAAAACCCTGATGTTTCACTGTCCAAGAGATAATCACCAAGCGGTTTCAATGAAGGCATTGCCAAAAGGACGGCAAGAGCAAACACCGGTCCACCCAGGGCTGGTTGTAGATAACGGAGCATTGCCTTGCACAAGGACAGCACTTTCGAGCTGTTTGGGGATCTCCACGCGGCACTTGCCACTATAGTGGCAAGTAATGGAACAATGTAAACGAGCAACAATAACGGGATTCCAAGTAAAGTAAAATCCATTGGTCTGTACCAGCAGCCTGTCCTCGTTGCCACAAAAGAGAGGGCAATAGGTACAAGGGTACCTCCAACGACGTTTCATCCATGAAGCTTGCTACAAGTCCGTCAAACTTGATTTGAAACAGAGGCATAAAAAGAGCAGGGATCCAAAGAACGAGTGTCAATACTTCCACTTCATAGACAATAATTCGTTGCCACAGTGGCACATCCCTTGCGGTGACTGCTGAATTGGGGCTTGATGTAAGGGTTGTTTCTGCAAGTGGTCCCACTTCACTAGAAAGCAAGGGGCGACGTAACTCGTGGAATGCTTCGTCTGGAGGCGCTGATGGATAACGGGTAGGCACGGTTCTGGAAGTTGTAGTCCTTGGCCTGCGTTGTTGCAAGGGAGTTGGAGACGCCACTCGAAGAATGACAATCACTAGTAGTGCGCATGATATTCCCAAGGTGTGGCATACGATACCTCCTCTGGCTCGATTTGTGATTAGGAATTCACTGTGATTGTTCTCGAGTGCCACAGAGGACGTTCCCACATCAAAGACTGTCAGGAGAAAGAATGACAAGAAGGCAATTCGAATAATGAAATTTTCAACAAAGACTCGAGGATCGAATCCTAATAACAAATCCATTGGTGGTGCAGTTTGACGTGAATACTGTTGGATAGCTTGTTGGTAATCACCAAACGTCCATGACGCACATAGAATCATGGCAAGGCAAGGAAATACAAGACCTGTCACCACCAAAACCATTGCCGCCCAACCCTGGTCGGCTCCAAGAAGCATCGATATCAACGATGCCAATGAAGATTCTTGTAATAATTGGTCGGTAACAAATTTGCTCCAGGATTCATCCAACGTGATGGTCACTTTTAAATGCGTTTCAAACCACGCATCAGAAAGAAACGAAGCCCACACCAGGCCAATGTGAAGCAAACACAGGGTTCCTGCAACCTGCGTTATGATAGTAGTGCAGAAGATTGACGACGAAGGAGAGTTTACATGATCCTCTTCGTCAATTGATGGTGGGTATACTGGCTCGTCCATCAAGAACAAGGGCGACGAGTTCAATTGCGTCGAAGTTGTTTGCGTGATGAGTCGCTCCAGGGGCGATTGATCCATGTCGGAGCCTGGCACACCTCCCAGTAACGCAGGGCCTTCATTTGACAACGTTTCACTGAGCAGAGGTGGCTGGCCACGAGTGTTGGGAGGAGTCATTTCCTTGGATGTTGTCTGAAAATGAACTTTCTGTGTAGTGGAGAGTGGATTCGGAAAGCAGTTGGGATGCTGGGATTTAATTTTCAGTTAAATACGGTTGTGTCAGAAATTTAGTCTATCGGGTCAAGCTTCCACCTGGTACCGAAGTAGGTACGTACTCTTTTTGTCCTGGATCTTGATGATGTTGACATCGGTGGACGGCTGACAACTTGCTCTGGTAGTTGTACCCCAGGAACCTTTGCACAAGATCTTGTTGCTTCGCTACGGTAGTGTGAATTATCTTCATTGGCATTCTTACCAGCTACATTTAGATGAGTGCTCTTCGGTACTTTGTTGTATGGCTCTTGACGCTATCGTTTTCGAACGCATCGGCCTTTTCTCCCCTCTTTAGCAGCCGAACGACCGACCGAGCAGTAGTAGCCAGTGGTGTTGGTAGTCGACGACATATTCTCAATACCCATCACATTTTGTTTCGAGGGGGTGACCAAGGTGTAGAAGATTCATCATCATCGTCGTCATCATTATCATCACCCGAAGCATCATCATCATCATCATCATCAACAGGGATACTGCAAAAAGCCGCCGTGATACCCAGTGTCGCTGCCATGGGTAGTTTTTTGGCTACCGTCGGCCGGGTATATACGGAGCAATTGGACAAGTTCCCCATTTTCACCAAGAGTTATACGGCTGGAATTATTTTTGGATTGAGTGATTATATTGCCCAAAAGATTGAAAGTAATACTGACATGAAACAACAAGAACCCAAGAAGAAGATTGATCTCACTCGTCTCGTCGCCACGACGTTGGTGGGATTCTTGTACTTTGGACCAGCCGCCCATTATTGGTATGAAATGATCTTTGCCTTGTTACCTGGCAGCTCCCTATGGTCGACACTGCAAAAGGCATTTTGGGGACAAGTCATCTTTGGACCATCTTTTACTTGCATCTTTTTTGCCACGAGTCTACTACAATCGGGCCAATTTTCTCTTCAAGCGTGGGGGAAAAAGATCAAGTCGGATTTGCCTGGAGCATGGGTAGCAGGTGTTGGATTTTGGCCATTGGTAGATTTGGTTAGTTATTCCATGGTTCCAGTCAAATGGATTCCTTTGTTCATCAACTTGTGCTCGCTGGTTTGGACAGTATATTTATCCATTGTCTCCAATCGAAGCAACCGCAAAGCAGATAATAAATAAAATAGCAATTGGAATTGACTGTGAACTATAAATACTTCTCAAGCATCTACATTGACGGACGTCCAAACAATCAGGCTTACAAGTCGGGACCAATGTCTAGCGCCCCAAACTTTCCAGGTAAGAAATTACAGGATGCTCTGGCTCGAGTTGAATCTTTGCCAAGTACAAGGCTGTTCCTCCAGTAATTCCATCACCAGTCTTGTCATTATAATCGGCTCCATTCGCGATCAAATACTTGACGACGTCGATGTGTCCAGCTCTCGCACCTTCATGGAGAGGAGTCCATCCGTTTTCATCTCGTGCTTTAACAGCCGTCTTGTTGTTAATAACCTCTTTTTGAAGCGCTTCAAGGTTACCGAGTTGTGCAGCTAGGTGAGCGACTGTTTGTTGCGATCCAGTTGTAGCGGAATTTCGCTTTGACCTGGCGCCTCCGGGGTGAGTTTGCCTCCAATGATTTTCTTCCGGAGAACCAGGAATGATGTAGGCGGGAAGTCCTTCAGCTTCATTTTCGTGTCCGCCGATACCTCGAGACAACGAATCTCGATATTTCTCGTGAGCGTCCTCTAAACCTCGGGCTTGTTCAGCATTGTGCCGAATTGAGTGACCCTATTGACAAGAAAGAAAAGAAACATTTAGCATCTGTGACCCTTGCCTGTTACGAAGGATATCACTTAATCCAAGCCAACGTACCACTGGTTCAAAATGAATGAAAATATTGGCCATATAGCGACTAGAAATTCAAGCAAGACAAGGGTGAGAAATGACCCGATGTAATCGGTGGTTCGCCAACGTCACCTTACCCTTTCAGCGGAAATGGTCGACCATGTAACACGCTATGCGACTCGTACTGCACGACACAATATAGATGTTGAGACCCTATGGAGAAACCTCAGAGGATAAAGTGTACCAAAGGACTTACCAAAACCATATCTCCAGGCTCCATCGTGACATTCACGGCTTTGCCGTCGTGCCCGTACACTTCCAAAGGCCAGGGTTCGTCAACTACATCAAATTGCGAAAGTTAGATGTATACCTCAGCGTTGGTACGACTACTCATGAAGCCAAATCGAACTCACCATCTTGAGCGACATTGATGATTGCCGACGATACCAAAGGGAGTCGATCTACATGCGTAGCAAGAATGGAGCCTTCGGTGTATACTCGGATCCCGTATAATGAGCACTCAGTCAACTCCTGGCCCGTCCATTCCTGGATAGTATCCCGGGCTGCATCCCAAATAGCTTTCTTGAGTATTCTACCTCCTCCTCGTAGGTTTTGATCCTCGACACTGACCATATATGACGGAGACTCCCAGTTGTTTGTGTAAGTGTTACCGACTCCCCAATTTTCCAGCGTCCGCTTGTCCTTATTTTTTTCCCAGAATTCCTGAATGAGTTTCCAAACATGATCTGGCGCTCTTATTTCTGTTGTTTGAACATAAAGAACTCATGTTGTGAGATTCAATTGTGGGGCTTGCTCGCCATGTCGAACCTGCGAAGGAGCCTTTCTCGACTACATGGACGAAAGTTGAATTTTACACTTACTCTTGAACCCCATGTCTGTGTAATTTTGCATAGATTGGGGCTGGCGCAAACTCATAGCAATCCGGTCAATTTCGTTGTGTGTACATCGCATTCCCTTGGTGATTCCAAAGTGGTCTTTGCAACTTTGTAAAAAGTCCTGGTAGAATTTCTGCCGATTGCCCAGCGGTTGAACTGCCATATCCTCATACTCGGGAGGAGTGGCCACATTGGGATCTCGATTGTGGGGAAGCCAATCGTAGTTGGTAGAAACAGAGGCATATTGGATAGGGAAGGACACGTCTACGCCGTATTCCACTTTCTGACCGTCCTGGGATGACGGCGCAACTTCATCGGTTTCGGTTGCCTTCCTCGCATCACCTTTGCTCCAAAACCCAGCGTCTACCTTTAGCAAACCAACAAATAGTATCAACGCCACAACTTTGTGATTGAACAACATTTTCGATCGTTTTGTTGCACCCGAAGTAGCGGTGTAGCATGCACAGATTCAAGGCAAAGGAGTGGTTTCGAAGTCTGGGTACAATGTTGCACGATGTCTCGTCCATGCACGATCAACTTGCCTGTGTGAAGTGAAAGTGACTGGTGACTCACGCGGTTGGGTCGTCGCCGTTGGAGCCGATTTTTCCTCGCTGTTCCCTACAATCCTGATGCACATGCAATGAGGATCAAAAATAGGCGTCACACTGCGAATTCTTTACTTCGAACAATTAACGAACTATAATTAACTAACTGCAACCAACGACCTGGAACGGTTTCCTGACAGTGAGTGCGAATTTCTGATAGGTTCCTAGCGGTAATTGATATATATGACAAAATGACCTCAAGACAACAGTCACATCCGAAAGTCAGCAGAATAGTCTACCAGGTCATGAGAATCGATCTTGTCTATTCTATACTACTCAAAGGGGCCAAAAGATTCAAGGCTGCCATGGTCGGATTGGTAGATGTCAAGCGACGCATACTACTTCCAAGTCAAACCCTTTCGTGGGTAGTTAGTTTGCTTCCTCGACCTCGCTTTGAGCATGTGGTGCAATTAACTTCGCTCCGTTGGCTTTCAAGAATTCAACGACTTCGCCTTTTGGGTCAAGAAACTTGTGTGCCCACCAAAGTGGGGTACCACCAGATGCTCCAGCCTCCTCTCCTTTGGTCCGTGCGTTAACATCGGCTCCATGTTCTACAAGTAGCTGGACATTTTTGAGGTGTCCCGATCGGACAGCCTCCTACATAATTATTCAACGAACCACACAGAGTTGGATCCAATCAAGATAATCAAAATGGAAATATATCAACAATACCGTGAACTTACATGGAGTGGCATCCAACCATTCACATCTCGCACATTGACCAAATGAGGTTTCTCTTTCAACAAACGACGGATTTCTTCTGTGTCTTGGAATGACGCAGCTTTGTGTAAATCAGTTGCCCCGGTAAATACCCCGATTAAATCGTGAAGCTTGTAACCATCCGGATTCTGCCTCTTCCAGTTCGTCTCTTCCTCTGAGCCTCTAATGACATAACGTGGAAGGTCGGCATCTAGTGCGATTTCCTCCCCGACAGGTCCTGCGCAAGATAACGTCACGAGCAACGGAAGATTGAGGAGATTGTTTCGTCAGGGCCACAACAGATACCAAATGTAGACCTACCGATCTGGAAAACGCCAATATCGATGCCAGTTCAATGGAAAAAGGGACACGGTAAGAGAACTCGGGAATCCAAATGACTAACTCTGCGGAACACACTTTCGTACCGGCTCAAAGTGTACAAAGACATTCGCCATGAAACGGCCCTTTAATGGGAAAGGACGACCATGGAGAACAGAGTGTGATTCGTCTATAGACAACGACAGAGTGAGTATTCGATTCAATCAGGTAATGCGAGCTTCGATGTGCATCACTCACACAAGACCAAATCTCCTGGCACCATCTATCGCAATGAAAGTGAGATTCCATCAAATACGTTACACGATTGCATAAAGCTATAGGAGCTCACCGTAATATTCCTTGCAATTCCATCATGTCCGATTACCTCCAAGGGCCATGGTTCATCAACTGCCGGTCAAACCATATTGTAAGAATAACCGCATCGCATGATTTGAAACAAAAAAATTGCTCACTCACCATCTTGATCCACATTGATAATCGCAGAAGAGACCAGCGGAAGACGGTCTACGTGAGGTGCTAGAACTGCATTCTCCTTGTAAACTCTGATACCATACAAAGAGCACTCGGCAAGTTGCTGTCCTGTCCATTCTGAAATGGTGTCACGTGCTGCATTCCATATCTTTTGCTTCAGAATGAATCCACCGCCTTCCAACGATGGATCCTCAATACCCGTAAAATAGGTTGGTGATTCCCAATGGTTAACATACGTGTTCCCGGGCGGCCATGCCTCGAGGTTCTGGTGGCCCTTATTCTTATCCCAGAACTCCTTGATCAATTTGAAGACATGATCGGGTGCTCGGATTTTGGTGTATCCATATTTCGTGTAGTTGACCATACTCTTTGGCTGGCGCAACGACATGCGAATCCGATCTTTCTCGTTCAAAGTGCATCGAAAGCCTTTATCGCCGTAGTGGTCCACACATCCTTGGATCAATTTGTTGTAGAACGATTGCTTATTACCCATTCGTTGAATTGGCATGTCCTTATACTCATCGGGAATGGGAATGGAAGGGTCGACGTTATGGGGCAGCCAATCATAGTTCGTTGAAGCGAATTCATGATGCATAGGAAACGACTTTAGAGTTGGGAATGGTGAGATTTGAATATTCGGAAACTGTGAATCTTTCTAGGTCAGAGCACAACGAAAATCTTACCACATCGACTCCATAAGTGTAATTCGATTCAGCGCCGTGAACGCCCACAATGATGGCGCAGAGAGCGACGAAAATTGCCGGGATGCTTTGCATCATTATTATCGTCAAAATCAATTTTGATGGTCATTGTAAAAAGGAAAAGAAGGAAGGACTGGTTTGACTGTCACATGGAGATTTAAACAGATGTCGGTCTGTCAACGATCGGTGTGTAAGTCCCGTGTTGAGTCCAATCACGAATGACTCCCAACGCCCAACCGTCTCCCAACTTCCACCTGGAAACGTGCGAAAATCCTCGAAGAGACATCCCGTTTGATCCAAAAATTGCATTTGATTGCTCACAGGAGTTGCCTAGATATAAAAAGACTAGACCATCACAACAATGCGATTGCAGTCCATCGCTCTTGGATTAGCGGTGGGATGTGCCGACGCCTTCTGGACGGTTGTACCAGTGCAGAGGACGAGCACATCACCTTTCAAGAATGCCATTTTCCCTCATCCATTGGAGGTAGCACCTCTTTTCGCATCCATACCAGGTCCCAAGAATAATCCCCTCAAGCGTTCTCTGTTGAAACGTGTATTGGATAGGCTAGATACAATTGAAGCTTCAGGTCTTGAAGATGTCAAGGTTTCAGGAATTATTGATCGCATAAAAAGCCTTCACAACCCCAAAACCTACCTTATTTTGTCACTGCTGACAGGCTGGCGAAATCAGTGGCTGTTTCGCAGTCCTCTTTATTGGTTTGGCGTTGCCTTTTGCATCAAGTGGTATCGTGCACGTTACGTTTTTAAGATTCCCGTATGGGATCGTCAGCCCAACTGGAACAATATCATCACTAGCAAGGATCAAGAAAAGAATCTGAAAGCATTTACCTGCAAAAAGTGTGGATCGACGCTTTTTATTGCCAAAACAAGAGAATTCTTCTTTGAAGGCGATACTGGTATTGGAGGACTTGGTTGCTTTTCGTGCGGTGCTAAAGGAAAGGAAAACTTTGTCATGGATCGAGATAGGATTGTAGAAGATGTGGCTGACGTGGATGACTATTTCGAATATGAACGACCACTCGACTTTGTCTCTCGAGCAGAACGCAGAAAGCTCATGAAAGAGGCGGGGGGTGACGAAAACAAGGCTAACGAGATTTTGCTCGCACGGTCGGCTACAGAAGCAGAAGCATCTCCTCAAGATAGTGAGCCAAAGGTGAACAGTAGCGCCGCAGAACTGTCTGCACCAGGTGATACGAAAGATGATATAAAGCCGTTGGAACCTTTAGCGGAGACTACGAACAAGGAAGGTGGTGACTCTTCCAGTGCGACCATTAGTCCAGAATCTGAGTCTTCTGGACCAGAAACTGCTAAAGCCAAGCCCAAAAAGTCGAAAAAATCCAAGAAGTCGTCGCCTCCAGTGGCAGAAGGAGATTTGGACATTCTTGACATGGATGCGTTCTAAAATAAGAGGGATACATTCCCGGTGAACGACTACGATGGAGAATCCTCTATCCTATAGAAATCGTCGGCTTGTAGCATTGGTTGATCATCCCAAAGCATGTAGATGTTACTATGTCAATTTGTGACGCCACAGGATTCATTGCTCCTTCTTCGCGTTGATGGGAACATGCCCACGAAGAGTCCCTTTTCGGTTTCCATATAACTTCTGAATGGCATTAGGTGTTTGGATTGATGCTAACAGACTATGATGACGTTCTAAGCTTCCATGGATGTTATCAAACTTTAAAAAACAGCAGTAAAGTTCTTCTTAAAGAGCATGCTATCACAATTACAAAATCTACTCTTTACAGAAGGTTGTCCACACTTAGAATTTGACTGCCCCTTTTCGACCTTCCTTGGACTCTTGGAGCATAAACGCAAGCAGCGTCTGCGGCACCCAATATCATCGCTAAAAAGCGAGAAGCTCTCGTAAGCCGCTCTGAGCATACCCTGACGCTCTCTGCCTTCATTCCTTCATCGATGTTCACGTTTTGCCGTGCCGCGGCAGATGCGTGTATTATTGTTTCCCGTACCCTTAAATTTTGTTCATGAGTATTTAGAACTAGTTTCTCCAACCCTCGTTTGGATAATGAGTTTCCGTGCCAATTCGCGAGCAACTTGATGTCCTGCTCCTTTACAGAATTCTCCCAACGAACCCCAGCTTGTTTGCAAGCATCTTCGATCCGGTAGAGGAGAACATGATACGGTTCTGTACTGTTGTAATTCCGTGGTCTGAGAGACAAGGAATCCATGAGCTTGGAGATTGAACGCAAGCAGTCATTCAGTTCGTCCTTGGACCACCACAGAATGCTCTTCTCCTCTTCAAGCATTTGTGAGGCCAATGGAACGTCTTCAAGTAACTCGGTTTTGACTGTCGAGAACTTGACTTTTCGGCGAAGTTCTAGCTCACTATGCAAAGACTTTCTCAGGCAGAGTTGTTCTGCCTTTGAGTTGGAAAGTAGATTGATATCAATCACAGATACTGGACTTGAGGGAAGGGATGATGAGGGTTGATGGTGAATCGCTCGTCGTCGTTCGTCGGTATGGCTCAAGGGCGGCATGATGCTTACGATGGTGAAGTGTGATGGTCAATCAAATGTTTCGCAAGAACTATGAAGTTGTTGTTGGTTATTTCGAGTTTTGTGAGACCTTTTGTTGCCTTCGTTTGGCTACGCTACAAATCTCCAATATTCAAGTTCACGCGAGAACGTGTGAACATTCTACCGTTTTTTGTGTTTGTTAATTTTAGCTCCTTGTAATTAAGTGCGAGAGTTTCCGTAGATCGACGTGGCATCCAAAACGATGCCACGTAAACAGAAAAGAGGAGATTATATCTTCCCTCGAAGAGGTTACCTTAAATGGCAGCCATATGACATCGGTCTGTTGGATCTCGTGCCTCCTCTATCCCATCTTGCAGTTGACACCAACTGTTCTTGCATAGGGGCTTTTGTACACATTTATGATTATACATTCTCTCACAATTCTTTTTTCGGCATGAGCGATTTAGGAACCTAGTCGGAAGCGTTCCCTTCTGTTCAACACGGCACAAGATACAATCATCGAAGAGTATGACAAATTACTTAAAGTCACGAGTACAAAAATGAGAAAAGCCTTGGAGCCAACGATCGTGTCAAAGCACAGCAACCTTCGCTGTCCATCCATTCGCCGTGAAAATGCCCTTCGACATGTTCTCACATGTCGTCGCTTCTTGAGGTAGGGTTGTACAGTCGGAAATCACTTTGCCAAGAAAATGATAAAAGATGATAGTTAGTCGTTGCCAAGATCGGGGCTATAGCCCTGTAATTGTTCATCGCCATTTTCCGAATTGCCCTGACTAGGAATCTCCGAATCATGTGAAGAGCTTATACCTGCTCCCAGAAAGCTTTGTTTTCTGTAGCCACAACTTCTCTAATTGATTTATTGTCTCCAGTTTTTCGTCGTTCGAAACGTTCCAATGGAGCACTCAATCACTTCGCCTACTCGCTTCTTCCTCAAACCATTATTTATATGCATAATAGCGAATCATCAAAATAGAAGCGTTCCTCGGCCTGATGACAACGGGTGGATTGCGAATTTCGAATTTCATCTTCGTTAGCACAAACGTTACTTCTACGGGTACAGTACAAGTACCTGGTAGTGCCTAGGGACCAGGTATCTCTGTATCTCTCTACCAAATACAGGTTGGTTGCCGTTGATCTGGCAACAATGGTCAGTACCAGGTACCTGGTATATTTCATTATTCCAAGGGAGAAGTGAATGTCCTAGTAGAAAAATCCCCGCACTGGTAAATTGTATCATACCTGATACCAGGTATGATACAAGGTGGTGAAGCCATACCTGGTATGATACCAGGTACTACCAGGTAGTACCTTGTATTGCCTCTTTCCGAACCGAAACTTTACTACATGAAGACGAACGAACTGTTGACCAGCAAGTGTATGGGCACCGGCAGTTTAGTTGCAGTTCCTTGGGCGTACTTGTACCCCCGGCAGTAAAAAAGGATTTGTCCTGATCTTTCTGACTGTGATGAGCGTGTCGAGGGGATCATCATGTGCGAATTTCTTTCATGCATCTCGCACATGGTACGTGATAAGGTATACTAGGTACCGTACCAGGTACCAGGTATTTTGTATTTTGGTACTGATGTTACGTACGCCGGATGTACGATATCAAGGAGCCCTCGGTAGGCATGATTTATGAGCCATGCATAGTGTTTCATTTACCTGTTAGTAAAGTTTAAACGAATGGAAGCAGTTGGCACTCTCAATTGATCGATAATAACAGCAAAGTGGCAACATGGAGGATGTGATGACTATCACTCCGTTGGGCTCGGGGCAGGAAGTCGGAAGATCTTGTCACCTGCTTGAGTTCCGCGGAATGACAATCATGTTGGATTGCGGGATCCATCCCGGTTATGATGGCATGAATGGACTTCCGTTCTTTGACCCCGTCGAGCCCGATCAAATCGATGTTGTCTTGATTACGCATTTCCACTTGGACCATGCCGCATCGCTGCCATATCTGACTGAGCGCACTTCCTTTCGTGGTCGAATTTTCATGACCCATCCCACCAAAGCAGTCATTCGCTTGCTCCTTGGCGACTACCTTCGTTTGTTGCAAATGAAGAATGCCAAACCAGAGGATGTACTTTACACAGAAGCAGAACTTCAATCCTGCATGGACAAGATAGAGTTGATTGACTACCATACTACAGTCACTGTCGGTGGCCTCAGCTTCCATGCATTGTACGCAGGCCATGTTCTAGGGGCTTGCATGTACTTCATGGATATTGGGGGACGAACGGTGCTCTACACGGGGGACTACAGTATGGAGGAAGACCGGCATCTCATGGCAGCAGAAATCCCTGCCAGGAAGCCAGATGTACTCATTGTAGAATCCACTTATGGAGTCCAGGTGCACGCTAGTCGTGCAGAGCGTGAGGCTCGATTCACTGGGACCATTGAGCGAGTGGTCACTCGCGGCGGACGATGTTTGATTCCAGTCTTTGCTCTAGGTAGAGCACAGGTACGTTGGTAGAAAGATCCTTCCTTACATGTCAAGCATATATTTAAAATATGCACCTACTCACAGTCCACCACCCAAATCGTAGGAATTACTCTTGATTCTGGATGAGTATTGGCAAGCCAACCCTCACCTTCAAAATATTCCCATCTGGTACGCCAGCAAACTTGCTTCCCGGGCCCTTCGAGTATATCAGACATATGCCAACATGATGAATGCCAGAATACGGGCGCAAATGGACATTAGCAACCCCTTCAGTTTCAAATACATTCAGAACTTGAAATCCATCGACGTCAATACGTTCAGTGACTCTGGTCCCTCCGTAGTCTTTGCATCACCTGGTATGCTACAAAGTGGAGTATCACGGCAACTCTTTGATCGTTGGGCTCCGGATCCTAAGAATGGCGTCATGATTGCCGGTTATGCCGTCGAGCACACGCTGGCAAAGGAAATCATGAATCAACCCAAGGAGGTTGTCACCTTGGAGGGACGACGACAACCACTGAATTGTTTGGTAGATTATGTCAGTTTTTCTGCTCATGTGGACTTTGTCCAAAATAGAAGTTTCATTACTCGAGTGGATCCGAAACATATCATTTTGGTCCACGGACAAAAAGATGAAATGGGCCGTCTCAAGAGTGCCCTACTCTTGCAACAACGTCAACTACCAGAGGTATGTAATACACACGTCAATTTTTATTCGCTACATTAACATGTTTATAATGTCTCACACATTATCGCTTGCACCTCCCTCCTTCCCCAAAAGAATAAGAGAGCTACCATCACCATGCCACCCAATCTACAAACCGTCTCTTTGAAGTTTGCTCGTCGAAGATCTGCCAAAGTCATGGGATCTTTGGCCACCCGAGACTTGGAACCGGTAGAAGGAGAACACATTACGGGAATCCTAGTCACTCATAATTTTCACTCCAAGATTGTCAAACCCGAAGACCTTGCCACCTATACACCGTTACGCGTGGGATCGGTATTTTCCAAACTTCACGTCCCTTTTACCGGTTCCATGGAAACACTGAAACTCTTTTTATCCGAAATGTTTTCAGGACTAGCGGAATCTAGCATGGAGCAGGATGGAAAGACGTGTACAAAATTCTGCCTTCACAATGACATGGTACGACACTTTGTTTCCGTACTATTCATGCATTTTGGACCATGAGCTCATTCTCTCCCTTCCTTGAATACAGGTTTCCATTGTGCTTGGAAAGACCACTGGGGTGGCAATTGTGGAATGGGAAGCCAGTCCTGCTGGTGATGTAATTGCTGATGCGGTAATTGCTCTGTTGATGCATGCCCAAACCAGTGTAGCATCCATTCGTCTCACCAGTAAACCATGTCGACATCCTCGACCGTCCGATGACGACAGTGGTGCTACCGCGGCCAAGAATAAAAAGTCTCGTGGTGAAGACATGACCCACAGTCGTTTAGCATTAATCAAGAATACCTTGAAGGACCAATTCCACACTGTGGAAGCTGTTTATGAAGGAAACACTGGAACATTTGAAATTACCACGGATAGTGGATTGGAATCCAACGCGGCAACAGAAAATGGTGTATTGACATGCACAGCCAAGGTATCATTTTCGGACAATACCGGATCATTTGCAGAAATTGTCGTAGAGTGCGCTGATCAGAAATTGGGATCGCATGTTCAGCATTGCCTCAAGGGTCTAGCCTCCACACTCGCACCGATATCCCCTTGACAGGATTGTTAAAATACCCATCTATATTCTACACATCACACTACATGTACGTTTAGACCTTTGTAGCTTTTGGCTATGAAAATCTAGTTTTATAGTTGTTCGTTACATAAGCTCGACTTTGACATCATTTTCTGGCAACTTTCCGTCAACAATGACTGGTGGGGATTCTGGTGGAGTCACTCTCATGACTCGGTAACCATTTTCTGGAATGAAATAGAGGGAACCATCTTTACCCCTGGCAGCACCCTGCCATTTATCAGCTTGGGCTGGTAAATCGCCAATCAACTGAACTGGTAGGTCACCTTGGATAGACGGGTCGGTGGCTATTCGACAAACGTGTTTGCCATTGGCTGGAATGCAGTAGATGCAATTGTCGCGACCCAAGATTCCACCTTGCCACTTATTCTTGTCTGTTCCAGCAAAGCCAAGCGTTTCACAGTGGTCTGTAGTTACATCTATTTTCAATATTGACGAAATATCGCATGCTGGACAGTAGATGTTTCCATCCGCACCGATGATACCCCCCAGCCATTTATAGTTTTGTCGGTCATCTTTGTCATATTCTGATCGATGGATTGGGAGTTCGGATATTGTTCCTTTGCTTTCAACCTTGGTATCAATTACTAAAACTGTGTTTGCATGGCTTGGATGTGCATATATTTTCCCATTCTTCTTGATCCCTCCGTGCCAGAAGTAGTTCCCAACACCATAATTGGGTCCAATGAGTTTGGCTGTATCGTCGGTTGCATCTATTCTCAGCACGGCACAGGCTCTATATGGAATCCCATACACAGCATTGTCATCTCCAACGATCCCACCATACCACTTATTCGTAACATCCAATGTAAAGTCAGGATATGTCTCCTTATCAAACTCAATGTCAATGAATGACGTTGTTTTTGTCGCAATATCAACTTTTAAGACTTTCTGTGCATTTGATGGAATACAGTAGATTGCCGTTTGTTCCTTGTTAATACCCGCACCATGCCATTGCCATCTCATACTCTTGGGATGCTCCTCTGGCAATGGGATTAGGTGAACAACGTCTTGACCTTCTGGCAACTCTCGTCGTCCCCAATAGGCATCAAGATCAACACAAAGTACAGAATCAGCCCACGAGGGAATCGCCCAGAGATATCCATGAGCAACAATTCCTCGGAGCCACTTCATTTGACGGTTCTGACTTCTCTCTGGGAGTGGAATTGTTTTCAACCGATATTCGCCTCCTTCATCCTTGTCAGGATAAATACACATGATGGATCGAGAGTTTGCAGGAACCCCATAAATACATCCATCCGTCGGATCATAGGCTCCTCCCAAATGTTTATGAGTTCCAGGCATTAAAGCCGGTCGGTCTGGAAATGAGCTAGGATATAGAAGTGACGCATTCACTGTCGATCCCCGAATCGGGTAATGCAAGTAACTGGGATCCAAAATGGCAGCGGTAAATTCCTCACACACCTTGGCCCACTTCTCTTTTACGTCGGAATCGTCGGGAGAAACTTTGGTTTGGGAATCCCCCTGGAACAACGACGTAACTGCTCCCATACTGTTTTTGCCGTTGCAAGTGAAAAGTGGAATTCGTTGGAATCGCCGGACCGGCGAGAATGAGAACGTAGGGATACAACACCAAGCTAAAAGTGATGAAAGATAGAATGATACGAAACAACCAGATTTTGCTTCGCCCAGCAGCAATTGCATCCTACTCAAGCCACTCAACCACGATGTTTCCAACCCATCAATCGACTCACCCCATGGTTCGGAGTTCGGAGGGAGTGACAGATCTTTTGCTGGATGGATTTGAGCCTTGCCAGTTTTTACGTGGTGCCTACGACTGACAGACAATAGAATTGCCGGTTCCCGGGAACAAAACACGACAGATTTTTAGGGTTCGCCGCAATACCGGTAGAATCCCCCGAAGGCAAGAGTTTAAAAATCACAACAGTAATCGATGACGCGCCGAGGGTCGCGCGCCCGCCTTTCAAGTGTGAGAACGCTTTCATCAATGTCGCACTGCCTATGATTTTTACCCGATTTTACGAAGGGTGCGACATTTTCACCGTTGATCCAATCAGGTGCATCGAATTATTTGGTTGACGACGTTGGTGTGTTGGAGTGGTGTGCCACACTCCTTGCTTCTACTTCCACAAACCGAAGGAAAGTGCTTGATCCCAGTCGTCGCTAACAAAGTGGGAGTTTCCATTCCACGATTCTTCGGATGCAACCATTTTACTTGTGCAAAGAAGTTTCGCAGGCAATCCAAGCAACCGTTTGACTTGTTTTGGAACGAAAAAGCCATGAAGGTCTTTAGGAATATTAGGAATGGTCGACGGCGGTCTTTTCGAAATTCTATGGAAACAAACAACAGTCTCCTCTCGGATGCTAACTGTGGATCAGAGGTATCGTCCGTTGGTTCCTGGGGAGAAGGAAGTAGCATATCTGGTAGTACGAATCAACTTTATTTGTTGACAGAGTACGGTGAAGACACATCGAACGATGATGCAGTCACTGAAGTATCTTCACTGCCTGCCCACATGGAGGGTGATGCGAATACACCCTCCAACTGGAGCAGGTCTTCCATGAGAAGCATGGAAATGGTTGTTTATACGCAACCTGGCACCCCTCGCCCTCTACCTGACTCCATCACAACATGGTGTAAGTTTCAAGAACCTAGTGAATGTTGTGGCTTGCAGTTGCGTAAGATCTAGAATCTCACTGTTGTGTTGCCGTTGATAGTCCAAGCTGTGGATGCTTTACTTCACTCAAGAGAGATGAAAATTCTTCTGGGAACCAGCCGTGACTTGGTTGTGTCCATGGCTGTCACCACACAGCACGGTGCTCTTGCAGCCGGAGGCCTGCTTCTCGATACGGCCCTGTTGCCTGTCACCATTCCACTTCATGTGGCATCCACTGCAACAAGCCTCATCGCAGGTTTAGCAGGAAATATCATTAACAAGGTGGCGAGTGGAGGCCAGTCAACTGGAGAAGAACAGAGCAATAGAGCATCTCCGATCGATTCATTCATCCATAATGTGATCAACGTTGTTCCTTGTGTCGTCAACACTGCCGGCAAGATAACAGTTGATGTTGGCTCAGTTGCAGTTCGTACTCTAGCGCCTGTGCTTGGGATGGAAAACGGCAACAAACAGGATGGATCGAGTCCGCAGTCATCACCTTCTAAAGCGTGCTCCACCATGTCGGGAGAGAGCAGTGCAGAAAGAGAAAATTTACTCCAACGATTGAGCCTAGACTTTCAGCTACAAGTACCCTCTCCGCCGAAAAGGTTACATGAGTCTGCCTTTTCTAGAGCCACCCCCTCCGACATCAGCAAGAATCTCCTTCGCGTAGATGACATCATAGTCATGGTTTCCCCTGATCCAGCAATGGCAAAGGACAGTAGACCTCGGAGGGCCCTCTTTGTTGATTTAGGCTCTGAATTTTCTGACGATGAGATCACCAGGGACGCTCTTGCCCAGCTCATTCAGCGTGGTCTTGATGTGACTTCTACCAACGCAAGCGCTCACTTTGGTATTCAAAACTACCTAACAAACACCTCGATTCGAATTGACTGGAAGGCCGAAGGTCACACGGGTCGAATCCTCCGCAAACTTTCCCAGGTGGATTTGGCTGAATGTTATCGCAAGCTCAATAATCATGTCTTGGTATGGAGCGGAAAATACAACGGTCCTAAGTACTTTGGCTCCGAAAACCCCCTCTTCCTTGCTCGAGGCGTTGTGCGCCGTAGCCCGCGTGAGTTTTTCGATATGTTGTGGGACAGCAATCGCACAGGAGAATACAACAATTTCTCTCTTGGACGCAGTGACACACTGGTCATCGACAATACCATTTGCTCATCGGGCGATTCAGGTGCCAAGATAATAAAGAGTGAAACTCGAGTACCGTTCGCGGGTATCACAGTTACTCTATCAGCTCTGATGCACGGCAAAAAGTTCCTGCAAGGTTCAAAGGAATTCTACGTAATCGTTAGCCGATCTCTAAGCTCTGGAACGGCAGGTTGTCATGTAGGTTCAACTTCTCGAGTCGAGAAGAACAATAAGAATGAAATCCTTCTTGGTGTTAACATCATGAGACCTGTGCCAGGACATCCGGAGCTTACCGATTTGATGAGTGTCAGCCAGGTCAGCTCGTCCATGGTACCACAATTCCTGGCATTCAGGATTGGTATGATGGGCCTGGAAGACTTTTTCAGCAATGTGAGAAAAACTTAATGGATTGCACTCTCTATCATAATTCATGACCTCCAATAAGCAGTGATGACGTGTAAATCCTTCTCCCAGCAAAGCCGTATTGTTACAAGGCAGATTGTTGACTTTGAAATGTAATACAAGCAATATCTTGCAACCATCCAGTTCCAGGTCAACATCACCAAACCGTAACAAATAGATATCCTTGCCTGTCTTATAGCACCACCTGATGCCTTCCGATGTGGCATGGATAAGGCTTGATTGGCAGTGCTTAACGGGAGGGATGTTTGCTCTAAGGATTTCTTCAAAAGTCCTTTGCAAATTAGCGGAGAAGTTCTCACCTCGTAGTACAGTGTTCGCTACCGTTGAGGCGACCAGTCACAAAGCCAAAAGGTCATTGTCACTGCATGCTTCCGCACACACACAAACGTTGCAACCCCATAGTGTGCCCTGCAGTCACAGTCCGAAAGTAAAGGTTTCAAGGCGAACTTTATAAAAGTTCAATCCTACAATTCGCATGTTCCTGCGTTGCTCGTCATCCACAATATGGACAGGCCACGCACCGTGGTGACAATAAGAAACCCTTGGACCCATTGTAAAGATCAATACTTCTTTCTACTTTACTGCTATTATGAATTCATCTATAGGACGGAGATTAACTATAACGCATTGTTATGAAAACGTTTCAATCGCGTTGTCTGGCACTCCCAAAGTTTAAGGCTCCAATTTTCGGAAGTGCAAGCAATGGAATAACAATAATTAGGATCATAACCGCCATTGTAGTGAACACGATGATCCGAAAGGCATTCTCTGCCTCCTCATGGTGATTTGTGATATTCATTCCGAAAAGAGACCCCACAAAGGCTCCAAAACCAACTGATAGCATTAGAATGCTGGTGATCGTATTCACATACAAAAGTTGATTTCGAATTTGATCCGACTTGCGGTTCGCGAAATCTTCGGTCGAATTTATTTGTCCCTCCACAAGGGCCAATGCATTGATCAAGGTGTGGCCCTGTTGTACATGAGCCTCCAAGATGAGCTCTGGTTCATCGGATTCTTCTTCGAGTACCGTCGCAGGGACTGGTTGTACGAATCTTTCCGGGTGTGTCAATAGTCGAGAAAGGTTCATGAGCGCCAAATCTTCATAATCTTCAAGTACAGTGTCGATAGCACGATTAAAGCCTTGTACACGAGATATCATTTCTCGTACCGAGTTTTTCATTGTTCGGAGCGTTTCCTGCGAAAGATCTCCATTGTCAGCCTTATTAGCAACCAACTCAGCAATGATAGTGTTGGCCCCAAGTTGTAAATCGAGGACATCATCAGCCATCGTCGACGAGACACTTGATAGTACTGCATCAACACATTGAAGCTCGAACGGTAGGTCGATCCATCCTTTGGAATCGAGATCAGCCCATTCCTTATCTATCAAAGACAACTTCCACTCATCATCATCGTTATCATCAACTTCCAAGTCTACGGTTCCTGAAACTTCGCGATTATCCGTCATCGATTCAGTTGAATTCAGCTTGCTCAGCGAAGGAGAGCCTTCTTGCAGCGTACTTCGATAGTCAGTGAAAGGAGAATGCTCTTTTCCAAGTATACGATGTTCCAATTGGACCAAAAGTGAATCCGCTCCGTCGGGCACCAAGACAATGGCTCTGTCACGGAGAATGATAGCCCTCAACGGATCAAAGTTGAGCAGCATAGCATGGCGCCGTACGATCAGCTCTGGTTCGTTTGACGCTGAGAAGGGCGTTACGAGTTTCCTCATATCTCTAGGATGAAGGAAGCCACCTAGTCGTTTTCTCCCAGCGACCACGTCTGGATTGACATCCACTTTCGCTTCATTTCCGTGACTCTCAGCCGACGGAGACTGTATAAGACGGTCGAAAGACTCCAGAGCTTGGCAATTCCCGTCAGCGCTCGCTCCAACCAAGGAGGGGCTCATGCCCACAATAGCACGACCCAAAGCCAACTGATCCATTGTAGATCTCGTTGCATTGGCAGCCTTCTCATTCTTGTATGACTCGGTCCGTATCGCCTTGATAACATATTTATACAGAGTCCTAACAGTGAATCGCTTATAGGTAGTGTCTCTGTGACAACAAGCAAAACAATGAGAAAGCATCAATGACACACAAACAAACTGATCATTCCAGCAAAATGTCACGCACCCGTCTTTGAGAATTTCGAACACCAATAGTTCCTCGAGTCGACCATGGAGTGCCTCTGATAGATCAGCATTTTTTTGATGTAAAAGCATCAAAGAGGGCATAGGGGACGGTCGGGTCGATCGCATGATTTTGCTGGACAAGCCCTCGGTAAGGCCATGGCCAGAGCTGTGAATCGTGACAGCCATGATTGCAACCGAATGAGTCCCGGCGTTCGGTTTTCGATTTCAGCAGGATTTGAGTAGCCAAGTGAACTGAGCCAAAGTAAACTGAACTTGAGGATGTAACGTATTCCACATGCCCGTTCAGTCGTAACAGCACATCTACAAGCAGTGGCAACAACTTGTGTACCAGGGACAGTTACAAAAATTGTGAAAATAGTTGGCGTCGAAAGGCCAAAGCTTCATAACAAACGGCAGTCACGCTGTAATTCACAATTCAACCGGAAGCCTGACAGTGTGAATTCGTACCAAAAGTTACGTACCTGGTGTACCAGGTACCGATGCAATCGCTACTAACTGTCAAGAACGGTTATATTTTACTTTTGTTCAAAGTAGTCAATGGGTGTAGCTTTCAGACTACAGTTATTGTTATTTCCTCCCGTAATCCGTCATATTTTACCCGAGAGGTAGACAAGTACCCAGCCCTTTTCAAGAGCTCCGTCACAGTCTTTTGGAGAAAGTTGTTGTTCAGCGTGGCGCCCTCCATCTGCAAGATAGTTCCTCCCCACAATGTGACTGGGGCATTCAACGCAATGATTATCTTTGTCCCGCTCGACGTACTTTGATTGGAATCGTTCGTGACTATCGAAGCAGAACCTCCCATGGCATAGCCATTGATGAGAAAAAGATTGACCAGCTGCTGCACTGCGGACAACAATACCTCTGACGAAAGCGATGGCAAGAAAATAGATAAGGAACCACAGATTTGTTGACAATAGTTTAAAGTTTGCACGAGGGTACTTGAATCAGACTTACCTTCATTGGGTCGACTCCCTCTGGCAAATTTAGGAATTGCAGAACCTGTGGCTTCAAACGTCTCTTCAAGCTTATCGAGAATTGCTGATCCTACCAACCGACAGTGTTCAGGTCCAAGCATATCATTGGTTAATGATGGCTTTCTCTTGATCAGAACAGGCACAAACTGTTGCGGTTTGTCATCTCCTTGGTCAATTGGCTGTTGCTCTTCAAAAACAAAGGGTGGATTTTGGGAGATTTCTCTATTCATTGTCTCGTACTGAGCAAATGATATAAAGTCAAAGTAGTATGGATCTGATAGGTCTCCTTGTTGCACCAAACCTGGCCCCAACCACTTGACGTATGGTTCGTATTCCGATCGGCGAATCAAGAAAAAGTCTCGTTGGAATTGATCCTATTCTCACAAGTAGGTGGCAAAATTTTCCTGGTTAGCTATCCATCATAGAGGATGGGGATCCGCAACTGACCATGCACAAACTCCTCAAGGCGACACCTACCATGGCAACACAATCAAGTTCATCAAGTGCATTATAGGAAGACCTCATGAGAAGCACAGCAAAGTCTTGCGAAAGCTTTTGTCGAAGTAATTTCAGAGGCTTTGGTCGCAAAGCCCTTTTTACCAAAACACCCAAGCTATCCGTTTCCTTTGATGTGATCGGACCGGCTGCTCTAGTCTGACTCGGCAGGACAGTCATGGCACTGAAACCGATCATTAGCGACTTTGCATCTGCGAACACGGTTCTTCTCGAGTGGAGGTGATCATATGATTCCATCTCGGGACGAACAACTCGAGAAGTGTCTTCCTGAATTGATGTGGATAATTTTCTGTTCAATTGGAAACTGGACACTGATGATGAACATCTGGCAAGCAATAGCAGTACCGGTAGGAAAAAGGAGCGAATGGTCATGTTGTGCATTTATCGGCGCCCCTTCCCATGACGTGGATCCAACCAAATGCCTGTAGTCGAAATTTTGCCTTGTCCCTCACTAGTACGAACTCTGCGTCGTGTCGATTCTTGCCGGCGACTTCTAAGTGTGAATACTTGTTGCCTTCTTCCACTCTTTTACTGTGTCAAGTTGGCTGCAAGTTTGCATGAGGCCACTGGTTTGACTTATCCGACCCAAATTTATCGGAAGATCCGGAGATCCAACTCTTTCACTTTTCACAGTTGTCACCCCTTCGCGATGACGCATGTTTTCCACCAGGACGCCATTTTTTACCCCTGGACGATCATCTTTCCTTTATTTCATACAAGCGGTTTGGTGTGCCAGAAGAAAATTCACAACAGCAACTTACTTGTATTGCATAGCAATGGTTACTGCCACCAAAGTTACAATCTTTCTATTCGTCTTGCGCCTTGTCAGCGCTTTCGTTTCACAGAACCAACGACGGCGATGCGATCAGACAATGGGAGTTCGGATGTTCGCATCCAAGGTGAATGATTGGGTTGCTGAAAATGAAATGTCTCGCAGGAAAGTCCTTGGAACGTCGTTTGGCGTTATGGCCTCTGGACTCATTCTCCCACAAGGCGCTACAGCCGTAACCGATTCCACACCCACTGTTCCAACTGTAGCTGTACCGACAGTTCACCTTGGAGGAGGAAAGAGTAGTTTGAAAGTGTCTCGCACAATCCAAGGGTATTGGCAGCTTGCGGGTGGACATGGAAGCTACAGAGAGGTGGATGCGATTGAAAATATGCAAGCGCACTTTAATGCTGGAATCACAACCTTGGACACAGCCGATATCTATGGACCCAGTGAACTGATAGTGGGAAAATTCATCAATTCTCAACCAAATGCTATTCCATGTACAAAGTTTTGCTGTTTTCGATACTTGGAGGTGAGTTTCCTTTTGCCGAATGATGTGAAGTATATGCGCACCACCGATCGGTTGACACTCTGACAATTTTGATGCAGGACATCACGCGAGCGGAAGTCAAACAAAGAATTCAAACATCATGCGAGAGACTTCAGGTCGATCGCTTGCCACTTGTCGCATTTTTTTGGGCAGACTATAGCGTCAAGAAATATACAACAGTAGCTCTATGGTTAACGGAACTGAAGGAACAGGGCCTCATCCAAGAGATCGGTGCCACCAACTTTGATCTGAAACGTCTGAAAGAGTTAAAGGCAGCTGGTGTCCCTTTGGTTTCTCACCAAGTGCAGCTTTCGGCGTTGGATCGACGCCCTGTGCAAAGTGGCATGACTGCGTGGTGCGCCGAGAACGACATCAGCACCATTGCATTCGGAACGGTAGGAAGTGGCATACTCAGCAACAATTACCTAGGGACAGGTCCGCCGTCACAGGACAAATTGACTACAGCAAGCATGCGAATGTACAGTAAAACAGCGGATCGTTTCGGAGAATGGAGCCTTGTTCAGGAATTGTTACAAACAATGGATGCAATTGCTCAGGACATCCGTCGCGATGGCCGATGCGCCGATGCAACAATTGCGAATGTCGCCCAGCGCTTCGTCTTACAAACGCCGTCGGTTGCTGCGGTATTGATTGGAGTTCGCAATCAAGACCACATCTCGGAGAATACTCGAAGTCACGCATTCGAGTTGAAGCCAGATGAAATGAATGCAATTCAGAGGGTTGTGGGGAAACGAAAAGGCCCCATTGGAGATGTTTGGGATATTGAAAGGGGGATAATTTAGTGACGTCGTCAAAGGCACTTAAATATGCACTCTACCACCACTCGTCGTCAGAAAAAGCGACTGTGCACCCGCCGTTTGGACTCGAATCAAGCCACACCTCGTCTCTTTCCGAGGCCTGGGTCGACGACCACTCATAACCACGATGATCTCCTTGGACAACCGCGTCCAGGCTCACAGAAGGAGTATCGATACTAGGCTGCGTTTTCTCTTGACTGGGACAAGTATTCTCATCCTCCGAATTTTCGATTTCAGCGTACTTGTCGTGGTTGGCGTCCTTTGTATTGCAGGATTTTTTTTCGGTTCTTCTTCCCCCGTTTTGCCATTTCCATGCCCCGAACTGAATCCATTGTCCGGCCCTCGATTGTACACTGAACCTCATGAGCATTCCACCATATGTCTGCGCCTGGTTGTGTACAAGCATTTGTGTCGTCTTCCAGGCGCATTTGTTGCACTTTCTCAACAAGTATGAGCTGCCTTGACCGATTCTGCATCCTGTTGAGAATACCTGTAGCAGCGGTGGCCAAGAGTGGTATATACCTTACATCACGTTCCACACTGCGAAGTTGGGCGACGGTCAACAATAGACCGGGGCTCGTTTGCTGGAGACTTCGTAAGCACTCGCGGAGTGCAAGGTGCAGAGCATTTGTAATTGCCGAATGATTGATGGGCAGTCTACCTTTGGAAAGTGTAGGCAATGGCAGGACACTCGGGGTAGCCACAACATTGACTATGACCAGGATTTTCCCGAGACGAACTTTGGCAGGTAAAAGTAATCTGTCCGGACTTCGTTGCTTCCTCTTCTTATTGCATTCGCCTTCATCATCATCAGAATTCACAGAAGTCTGCTCGCGCTTGGCTTCCCATTGTTGGTGTTTGTGGCTTTGAAAGTACGGAGCCACTTGATCGCTATCACGAACCCCGAAATTGTCTCTCCAGTAAGCCGTTTCGCTTTCTGTCACCCTAGACAGAGCTAATCCAAACGATGCCCAAACCACGGACTTTTGTACTGCATGGACCAATCCGCAAGCTATTGATTCAGCGCCCTCCAGCATTGGAACTGAGTTGACCATACGAACAAGTTCCAGATGCGCCGTGGTCGATTCGTGTGAATCGTCGGCCGTTGCTGACTCTTCATGGGGACTGACGATCATGTCCATGATAATCTTCGGCTTTGAGGAAGACGCCTTTTTATCCTGTTTTGAGGTCAATCCCTTGACTCTGATTTCTTGTTCGGAATGTGAGATGTTTTGAACATTCAGTGGTAAGCCAAAGAAACCGTACTTTTGGGCTGCGACAAGTACACCCCTTCGTCGTATAATGCAAGGACCACGCACTTTGCTTGTAGACGCGTTGCCTTCGTCAGAATCGGAGTCCAATCCTTCAGTGAATTTGACTTCGTTTCTTTTCGTCAAAGTGGTGAGAGTATCTTGAAATCTGTGGTGAATATGCAAGGGAACACGTGACAAAGTTGGAGCGAGCACTTCAATACTACACTGAATCGAACTCAGCTGGAGCCTTCTTAGATAACGCTCGAGTCTTTCCCACGCCGTTTCTGCAGTCTTTCCACCCTGTTGGTAAATGTGGTGAGATACTTGATTGCATGCACGACGCAAAGAGTTCGAGGCAAGGGTGCGTATGACAGTTGTTACTTACGGGCACCAAAAGGCTTACACATGTCCCACTTTCTGAAGCATGACCCTTCTCAACGTCTTCTTCTCGATGACACTCGATGGAATCTCCAACAGTATTGACAAAAAACAAAGCCCTCTTGAAGTTGTGAGCATCTTTGGTAGAAGAAGTGATACACGAATAGGTACCCATGACAAGGCGTTGAGCATGTAAAAGGCAGAGAGTCAAACCGATCCCATAGCGGCCGGCCGTGTTGGACGAACCACCTTTGCTACTTTGAAAAGCATTGACACAGGCTTGAATGTCTTTCATGCCACAACCGTTATCAGATACAGTCACTTGTAGAGTCGGTGTGCCATTTTCGTGGTTTCTGTAGGGTAGAATTTCTACTTTTACTCGGTACACAACATCGTTACAACAATTATCTTTCTGGGCAGTTTGACATGCATCGACTGCATTGTCCACGAGTTCTTTGACAATCTGACACAGTGCATCACTGCTATCGCAAGGGTTGGCATCAGCACTCTTGCCACGAGTAGTCTCATCATCGTTTGGCGTTTTTGGGATCGGATTGCCCAATATTTGGGCGTTCGAATTTTCATTCCCAAAACCCCCAATACTGGGATTGGAATGAAATGCTCGGAGGGCCATGCTTTGGTGCGATCAGAAGAGATGTTGTGTTAAGATAGTAGAACATCATAGTCGATCGATGGAAAAATGTCATGGTCGGTGAGAAATGAATCGTGCTGTTAATTTTCGGTTATTTACATTCTAGTCCAAAGTGGCGCGCCAATTTTGTTGCGACTAACTCTGTCCTTTAATGGCTTCCGAGCGAAGCTACGAAAGTTTCACGCAAGACCAAAAAAGCACCCATCCACCGTCCTGTACAAGCAAATAATTCAGAGTGACAGATCAAGAGTAAACTTGATGATTCAAGATTTCCTTTATACTCCATTAATTGCATCAAGCTACTAACAATGGCGTCATCAATTGAGTTGAAACAAGAGGATCAGCCACTCGATGAAAGCGCCGAACATCCGGAAATAAATCTTCACGAGGATGCTCCAAGGCAGCGAGAAGCTACATTCCATCTCCCATCCGT
This sequence comes from Nitzschia palea, assembly GCA_019593585.1. NCBI lineage: Eukaryota > Bacillariophyta > Bacillariophyceae > Bacillariales > Bacillariaceae > Nitzschia > Nitzschia palea. Next base: position 40,391 of record SWEM01000017.1, on the reverse strand, counting down.
TCAAACGCTTCGAACCTACTTTACGTCTTATGAAGCCTTGGAACTTGGTGTTTCCGCACTTCTCTTCTTGATTGGAATGATCTTTGAGTCCCTCGTAGGAACCCCTCATCAGCGTCCCATCCCCTTTCAACTATTGGATTCAGGAGAATACGTTGTCAATCAAGTTTACGACAATCAATACGACGGAGATACTGTTTCAGGTGCGTCTCATGTCACGAACGTGGAATATGGAATACCTGTGTCCGCCACAACACTCACAACTCCTCAAAATTTCCATTAGATTCTGATTTACTGCTTTTGGGAGTGGCATTACCCTTTTTCGTTCAACTGTACGTACATGAGCTATCTTTGTGCCACTTTATTTTCATCATCTCTAACGTGATCACCTTCAACAAAAGAGTGATCACCTATTGTCGTCCCACAAAAAATCGTTTCCACAATATGATCTGCGTCTATCTAGCTGCCGTCGGTTTGACGGTCCTTCTGACGGATGCCATTAAAAACTATGTTGGATACCTTCGACCCATATTCTACGACGTTTGTGTTCCCAATGCAACCTATCAAACTTGTACGTCGGATGGAGACGTACAAGGAGCAAGAAAGTCGTTTCCGTCGGGCCATTCTAGTTTATCCTTTTGCGGTCTCGGAATTTTGTCGTTTTTTCTAGAGGCCAACTTTGGGGTCCAAAGTCTACGTGGTGTCCGGCGTTCACCGGTAGATTCTTCACCTGTGGACGCCGAAACATTGAGATCCACTCAGCGCACGGTTGCTTTTGCACGCATCGCATCCATTCTTTGTAAATCTCCGTTGATATTGGCTGGATGGATTGCAGCTAGCCGTGTCGTCGACAACAAGCACCATCCAGCAGATGTGGTTGGTGGTTCTGTCATTGGTCTCTCTATTGCATGGTGGATTACTGGAGTTTGGGCATACATACCAAGAGATGATTGCGTCGAGGCAGATTGATAATGTCCTCGCTCTCGAATGTAATCATGTATCTTGCCGGGGCGACTACACTTAGCCGAGAGTTTCTGCCACTTCCCAGCTAATAACTTTATCTCTTTGTCATAGCATGTTGATGAAACCTAGAAAAAATTAGGTTCACAGTGATTCACAGTCAACCTTGGTTACTATTGTGTTACTGTAGCACGAGAATTCGACAAAGTGGAATAGATACTCGCTGGGACTTGGTCCAGGTTTGACCGTCGTACTTACTACTAGTACCTAGTACCTGGTACCGGTAAACCGGTACCAATAGTCGCTGGTGTGGACTTGCGACGAAGCCGTGATGAAGCCGACTCTTCCATGCCACACAGGGCAGCACAGTTGCTACCTTCCCATCAGACGTTTGTGCGAAACACTCTCTTTCTCAAGATTTACTGCTATTGTTGTTGGTTCCTCCTCTTCAACTACCATGGCAGCTGCAAACGGAAGATTGGCAAAAGAATTGACCGAAGTTGGTAAAGATGATAAAACTTCGGGAGTCAAGGCTGTTCCTGTAACCGCTGGTGACTTGCGGCACTTGAAGGGAACAATACAGGGACCTCTTGGAACATGCTATGAGGGTGGAGTCTTTGAAATAGATATCCAAATTCCAAAACAATATCCATTTGAACCACCAAAGATGAAATTCATGACGAAAATATGGCATCCCAACATTTCAAGCCAGACGGGCGCCATTTGTTTAGTACGTGCCACCACTTTCATCGGTTAACAATAACAATACAGTGACTGCATGTGCTCATGTTTGATTGCAATGCTTTTCTACATCAACCCAGGATATCTTGAAGGATCAATGGAGTCCAGCGCTGACCATAAAAACAGCTCTCTTATCATTGCAGGCATTGATGTGTTCTCCTGAACCTGGAGACCCTCAAGACGCAGAAGTCGCCAAGATGTATCTCGGCGACCGAAAGAAATTTGACAAAACTGCAAAATTCTGGACAGAAACGTATGCCAAGCCCATGAACAAGGAAGATGTCATTCTCAGAGTATGTGAGATGGGGTTCGATAGGGCTAGTGCCACAAAGGCTTTAGAGAAACACAACTGGGACGAAAGTGCAGCGGTGAATGAGCTACTTGGAGGAATATGAAGGGCGGTTCTCTTTTTTCCTTCCCTTGGACTATGCACGTAGAACTATCATAGCATTATTCTCGGTTCTTATCTACAATCAGAATTCCATTCCTCTCTTGCACGAACAACAGCCGCTCAATCTTGTCGTAGACTTGCAACAAATTTATCGACGTTTCTGAGAAATCCAATTCCTTCCATTGCCCCTCCACTATATCCTCCAACGCCAAAACATCATTGATGAGAAAGTCCTTGGGTTGCCATTCCAACATTTCCCATTGATTCTTATGAACCGATCGCTGCGGAAAGTGTTCACGACAAAAAGGACAGCTAAGTTCGTTACAAACCCATCTCGAATGACATTCTTCACAAAGACCATGACTGCAGGAAAGCACTAGTAGTTTGGATTCGTCCCCTTGGCAGATTGAACAAACCTCCCTGGAATGATTAGGATAATCCGATTTCATGGTCGTGACCGCGTCAAAATATCTCAACAAAAATAGGCGTAAATTGAGAAACCAAGCCAATGTAGTGATAGCAGGAGGATGCTCTGGCACGATAACCGCGATAATGACCTGTTTGAAACAATACCGGTATGCATGAAATTGTGAGACAAAAACAATCGCATTTTAACAGTAAACTCAAAATCACGATGCAAAACTATTCAAAAATTTCTGGAGTAGTACTTACATTCTCGCCGAAAAACTTCATTTGGTCTAATCTCTTCATCGAGCATAAATCGATCAATCCACTCTTCGACTCGTGCAAAACATAAGGAACAAACTCCACATTCGAGAATAAGGACATCTCTCTGTCACTTTCTTGTTTCTTGACACGTCCTCGTTTCGAATAGATATCGAAAATCTTGGAGGCCTCAAAGCACCAGTCGAGAAGCTCGTCGGAACATGTTGGAAAATTGTAACCTAGGATGTTATTTCGGGAACGAGGCAGAATATCCCAACCTTTTGCCGGTGGCCATGTTTGATGATTGAAGAACGAAAAATGATTGCCCATGGTGATACTGCCTTGGGGGGTTCTTGATATGCTTAACCTCTAGTGGTCTGTAGAGTCCACTTTATCGCTGCTCCACGATTGATCTTGTTGTTCCACTGGTAGTCATTGATAGGAAAGGTCGACGGCAGATGCAGGTACTTGTCTCGACTGGCAGCAATTCGTTTTTCGTTTTTATCATCGCAAGTCATTATCGCGTTCACTGTCAGTCCCACGGCGCTTGCTTGTGATACGTGGTACATGTACCAAGTTCTACGAGTATGCACTATGCACCGTTTTGGAGGGGGTGCCTGGTACCTGGTACAAGTACACCAAATATATAATAAAATACTACCTACCAGCATAGCACATAATTTAAGGCAGCAATCCACCACAGTTATATCTTGTTTGCCAAAAGCGTACTTGATTCGAATAAGCTGTGCGTCCGAGAACCATTGGACAGATCGTTCAACTGCTGACAGTGGCCGAAGTTCTAGGGACGCAAGGAGGTGGACGCAGGAGTATGGTGCTATCCATGGTACCTCCGTCGCCTATGATCGCCGAGAGATAGCTTAATATTAAGAGCTGAAGCATCATTGGTGCTACAACTTTCGACTCAAGTCGTTTCCCTTCACACATCAGAAGAACCAAACGCGATGAACAAAGGTGGCGATACTGGTTCCCAACACTGCACCTCCGACTACGTCAGCAGGGAAATGTTTGTTGTCAGCAACTCGACTTGCTGCGATGAAACACGCGAGCAAGAAGGGAGCGTAACAGCATATGGAGATTATTCGTTCAAGTCGTATGGGTTTGACTTGGGTTAACCGAAACTCACCAGTCGCAAGATCTTGTTGCCACATTCTCAAACTAGAAACGCCGAATCGCCGTTCCAAGTAAAATGATAACAGCGCCAGTCCACAAAAGGATAAACTTGCATGACCCGACGGAAACGATTTTCGCGCCTCATTGTCGCGCTCGCTCGAACAGTACTCATAGGTTTCGTCGGGAATGCAGACATCATAAAAGATGGGACGAAGATAGCCCACGTAAAGTTTTACAGAAGTCGTAACAATACTTGTTATTCCAAAAGCTGTAAGATACACACATGCTGTCTTGTGAAGATCATTTCGTCCTATCCGAAAACTGATCAGCCTGTCGTCCCGCACATGGTCAGAACAAATGCATGCAATCAACGCTCGCCGTTACAAGAAAAACTCACACTTGTAGTGTCAATGGAAGTATGACACCAAGCACGTAGAGCGCCTTGCCTGTGGAATCAATGAGATTAACGTTTAGACATTTCTCTTTCGGGTTATGACATGAAGAGACTCTTTGGGCCAGGTCCACTCACTCGAAACAGTTTCCCCAAGGAAAGTTTCATTGAACATTTGATTGACGACGAATTCACCAGTAGAATCAAGTTGTTGATACGGAATGATACGTTGCCTAGGCTCGGGATTCACGACTTCCATGAGCATAGCTACCACAACGAATGTCAAAGAAAACATTATCTCCAAACTTCTGGGCGATTGCAAATATGATTTCAAACCATCCCAAGACATGACTCTCGTTTCAGGTATCATGAGCCCATCCCTGTGGTATTGCTCGTCATGGTCGTCTGTGTCTGTCATGACGTGCAGCGAGCCGTTTTACTGTCACTAGTTGTCACCAGAAGTCGACGGACTTTTTTCTTGTCGATAAAGTGAGAGCAGATCACAAATTGTTTACTACTTCGATTCATGGGACCAAAAAAACGGGCGCGACGGGCTCCCAGGGTCTAGCGGGCAATCCAAATATACTTCTTCAGATTCTTATGTTTTTCAATTGGAACCGTTATCGGACAACTAAACCGAGACCCACACGTTCACATTTTCTTTGAGCGATCGTAGTACTTGCGCTGTCGCCTCCGTAAAAACAGGGAGTTGATCAATGACAGACTCTTTTTTCTTTCCTCACAGCCAACTTGAAAGCTGTTTTCATTTCCATCCCATATCTTTACGAGGCTGCTTTCACCTGTTGGAATAGGATTCCGTCATGACTCCAATGAACCCTGCACACATAGAGATACAACAAACTGCAGATAGCAAGGTTTCCGATTCCGGATTCGAACCACTTGTTTATACTGTGGAGTCACCGCTCCAAAATAATCAACTGGAGGAGTCAAGAGATGTGACATCAAGTGAAATACCTTTGGAGTTTGCCGTGAATCGGGACGAAAACAATTCCGCCCATGAAGGTGACGTCGAGCAACGGCGCCGAGAAGAAGAAGAGTCGATTGCACTGGCGCGGGCACTAATGGCAGAGGAGGCCATGGCAGTATCATACAGGATGTCCGTCGACTACTTGTTACACAATCGAGATCAGTTCTCTGAAGAAGACCTCGCAGCTCTGCAAGCGGCGATGGAAGATAACGACCAGGACGAAGATGTCGTCGAGGAAGAATCTGCTGATATGTCTTATGAGCTGATGTTAAGACTGGGGGAGCGTCTAGGGGATGTCAAAACTGAGCGTTGGTCGCGAATCGCTAGCGAAAAATTCATACACTACCGACATTCACGTTCAACTCCACAGGGTTAAATCACATGGATGACAATGATTGTTCAGTGAAGTGCCTGGTGTGCCAATTTGCATACGAAGACGAAGAATGCCTTCGACGACTCCCATGCGGGCACTGCTTCCATAAGGAGTGCGTCGATCAATGGCTTGCATCAAAAGATTTCTGCCCTTACTGCCGAAAATCCATTCTCGAGGCAAACTAAATCTGAAGACAATTGATAGCTACCAAGGGTCAGCAGTCTATGATCGAATCATATGCATCTGTCCTTTTGGATAATGGATGTCTTCTCCTCATGGTGGTGTCTGCCGTAGACAAATAAGTTATCAACTTGCTAGAACTAGCACGGGAACCTTTTAGAGTACAAACTTTTATTCTGCACGATAAGTCATGCCGCTTTAGTGCAAGGCATATATCGAGCACAAGGATCTCATCGTATAACCATCAGAATATGTGGACTACCTAAAGTGGAACTGCACTGTTGGTTGGTCATAACACAAATGTAGGCCCTCGAACTAGCTCAGCCGAAAGAAAATTGTGGAGCTATAAAGAAAACAAGTGACCCCGCCCCAGACGTTTCGTGCCAAGTGCCAAACCAGAAATGGCAAACGTCATCGAGCCAAGAGTGCACCATCTGTCAATTTTGTTTCTTGTGAAGTCATTGGGGTTCCCAATTCAATCACAAACCCAAGATCCAACAAGCCCAACAACTTTCTGGTTTCAATGAATATCGAACCGACGCACTTCTCGCCATTGTGTGACTCCCTCCTCCGTAGGTGGATCTGTACACCAAAGAGCAACAGTGTATGCATGAAAAGAAGGGATCAATAATGCAACTTCTGATTTATCTGGGATGTTGTCCACTCCATAGAACAAAGATAGATGAGGCTTCTTTGCTGGAGCAGGAAACGTCCAATTTTCTGTTTCCATTCCTAGCAATGCACGTGTTCGCTGACACAAATTGAGAAATGCATCTGACAAATCCACGGTTAGGTCAAGAGCTTGGTTCCAAGCATTCATGGAAGAGGGGAGAGCGCTCATCGAGCAAGGGATTTTTCCAAATCCAGCCAGCCCATTTTGCAATACATTGGCCGTCTCCACGACATATGCCTCCGAATGACAAACGATACCTCCAATCACTGTAATATGTGGAGGGAAAACTGGCCCACTTTTTCCAAATTGAGAAAGCTGCTCGATCTGAGCTTGTAGTACATTGTACGTCGGTGTCGGAGGGACCAACCAAAATGATAGGTTTATTCCCTTGGTGGACTCCTCAGAAAGGAACGCCTTCGAGTTACGTGTAGAGAAGCCCCATGTGCTTTTCTTACAGTTGCCAAGGAGTAGAGAAATTAGAGCCAGTGAACAGATAGTCAAGTTCCATTTGAACATGATAGTGAAGCCCCATAAGAGGCGCTGTGAAATGTGAAATGTGTTGCAATGAGAACGTTTGATGTTTTGAGTTTTGATGGTTTGACAATGTTACTCGTACGAGTCGTCAACGGATCGTGATCATCTACTTCATGAGTCGCAAGAATACTGTATTACAATGTATTAAAGGAAGGGCAATGAAATGGCATCCTGACTGTGAAAATCAAGATACCAGTATCTAAATTCCTTTTGGCTAGTACCTGCTAGATGAAACAAGGAAATCTGAATTTCCCCTTGGCTTATACCTGATTGAAGATTAAGCTACACATTCATCGTGCGATGATCAACCATGGCTGAAGTTCAGGAGGGAATCCCGTGTCGTCTTCCTTCGCAAATGCGTGTCGGTGCTCGTATCTCAGCGGCAATGTCAGGCAACCGTCTTTGGAGTGCAAAGACTGACATTTATCAAGTGGAGTGAAATGGTGCAAGAATGATTGTTGGTTTTCGTCATTCAAGGACAAGGTCGAAGACAATAAGAGATTATCGACCACTTCACTTTTCTAGTCTGCCAACAATTGGATATTGTTTCTTCTCTTCAAAAGTTCGGATCCAATCTTCCAACACTTTTTTCTGTTTGTCTTCGAGATCATCAATACTCGTATTTTCCGTATCTGCTGGGTCGAAACTCATTTTGGCCAATGCCCTTGAAACATCCTTTCCTGCAAATCTACTATATCCGCCGCCTGGTCCATAGAATTCAACACCCCCAAACGACATGTCGAAAACCTTATCTCCCGCTCCGACGTAAATGGGTGCCGATGCATACTCTGGAGGAACTTCCTGCGTACCGGTATGCTTTGCCAAATCCTCCTTGGACAATACTCGGGTGGCAAGTGGTTTTAGTTTCTCGTCTGGAACCAAGCGACCCTTGATTGGATAGTTTCGGTAGTATTTGAATTTTTCGATCCATCCTTCTAGTTCTGTTTTCTCACCAAAATTCAAAGTCTCACAACCGGCTAAATCGTCCAAGTGTTCCTTATCGAATGACATTTTTGCCAATGCTACTCCACACTCGTGTCCAGCGAAAGCTTCATAGGGACCATCAGGACCATAGAAATTTCGACCATCGGAAACATCAAATACAATGCCGTGGACCGACAAATATACCGGTTTGTCTTCCCCAGTTTTTTCATCTTTCTTTCCATCAAATCGAGCCAGTTGTGTGGCCGTGAAATTCCGTGGAGGATCCACTTCCTTGGGTGTCTCGACCTCAACGGTCGTGGTTTGTGAATCGTGAGAATTCATCCAGCGATGTCCAAGTACAACGACTGCCAAGATGATGAGATACTGTTCGAATCCACAAGGTTAGCAGGAAGTAGATGCAAAAATCAGCAAAGATTACGTGGAATTGTACTCACTCCTGAGCTCCCTTGGATGCCGGTGAGGTTATCGATTGAAGAAGTGAGCTGATGGAGAAGGCCGTGAATCATCTTTGGAAGGATTGCAACTTTTGCAATGGACGAGTTTTCAAATGACACTGCTGGAATGTGGAATATGTATTGTGCCGGAGCTATTGGGAATTTTGGTTTCTTCCGGAAGCTGTGCTATGTGTCTGTCTGTTGTCCGCCGTCATTGGTTTGCGATTTGCGAACATGATACTACTAACGTTAGTAGAAGTACTATGTAACCAGCGATGAAATTGAGAAACTCTCTATAATAACTTGTATCATTAGGTGCTGAAATCAATGTTACTAAAACACACCAATGACTACCCGTAGGTTTCCAAGTCAACCCACAAATCTATGTCATTTCAGCCTGTCTGGAAGGTGGTACCGTTGTTGTCGGAACGAGTTCAACGGTGATACCACCACGTTGTTGAATGATTTTCTTTTCTGCCTCTAGCAGAGATGTGTCTCCAGTGATTTCAGCAAAGTACACCGACATGTCCTCTAGAGAACGACCCCTCGTCTCTGGGAGGTAACAATACAAAAAGATAATCACAACGCCGCAAACTCCGGCGAGCATGAAAAAGAAACTTCCCCAACCAATTGCATTTACAGTCGACAAGAAGGTAGAGGCCATGAGAGTCGCTGTAATTCGATTGAAGAATGTTGCCATGGACATGGCTTTCGCTCGAATCGAGGTGGCAAAAATTTCTGAGGGAATCAGCCAAGCCCCAGGTCCCATTCCAGAACTAAAGAAAGCCATGTAAAGGGCTAGTCCACCAATGGTCCATCCCGAACCTGTCTCTTTCCCGCCCACGAAACTAATAGCAACAAGGAGCAATGCCACGATCATGCCTAGAATTGTAGAGGGTAAGTTAAATTGACAAGACGAAAAGGAAACAGCTGGCCGACTTACCAGAGAGTGAAATAAAGAAGAGGGGCTTTCGTCCACGTTTGTCAAAGAAATATCCGCCTACCAAGATGAAGAGCAACTTGATAACACCTAGCAGCATCATCACTGCTAATCTCCACTTCTCGTTCTGAATTCCGGATTCTTCTAAAACATCCATCAAATAATATTGAATAGGATCAATACCCACCGCTTGCTGTGCAATAGCTGTACCAACACCCACAAAGAGCATTCGCCTAATTGCTGGAGTTGGGAACAATATCACATTCCAACCAACTGCATGCTCTGCAATTCGTTCACGCTCGATCGCTTCTTGAATATCCCTTACAATCGGATCAATATTGTATCCTATCATGTCGTTGCAGAATATCAGTTTAAAAAGGAGGCGGTCAACTTTGGAATCACAACTACTGGGACATGGACTTACCAGGGGGGTACAATTGGCGCAGAATTTCCTTGCCTTCTTCGACTCGACCCTTGTCGACCAGGAAGCGAGGAGACTCTGGCATGACAGTTTGCGCCAAAATGATCATCACAATTGGCAGGATGCATCCCATGGCAAACATGAGTCGCCATTCCAAGTTATCATTCAAATTGTAGAAGATAATTCCAGAAAAGAAGCCAAACACAAGCCCAACATTCAAAGCGATTTCGGACCATGTCACCAGGCGACCACGGTGAGCTGCAGGGGAAATCTCTGCGATATATAGAGGGTCGATCTGGCGGGGATTGTACAATGAGAACAATTTGGCTCCAGACACCAAGAACCCTGTGACACAAAAAAATGACGGTACTACTTACAGCTAGTCCAAACCCAACTCCCAAACCCACAAAGACGCGCCCGACCATGAGTGTCGTGTAATTTGGAGCCGCTGCCAATATGATCAAGCCAATAATAAATCCAAATGCTGCCACTTTAAAAGAATGACGACGACCATATCGGTCACAGATCCAATGGGCAAATAGTGATCCAAAGATGCTCCATAAATTCAAACTGCCAACAAATAGTTCTCGTTGGACATCGGTCAAACCCATAGTTTGCTGAATCAAACCACTCGCATGAGTACTCACACCGATATCGTATCCCAAGTTACACGAATTCACAGCGGCACATGCGGCAAATATATATGTCTGACGAGTGACCCTCAAGTTGGTGTCGCTAAAGTCGCCACTATGTTCTCCCTCGTGAGTTTTGTAGAGACTGCCAGTTGCAGGAACTGGCATCTCGCCTTCTCTTGATAGGTTTGTTTGCATGATTTTAATTTTGGTCGACCTTCTCCACAAGCTTTTTTGTCATCATATAATCTTGCAAGTGACCCTGCAGGAAAGAATTCCTGAAACGAGAAACAAGTTGCGGTTCGTCCAGCCTCGAATTACCGGTACTGTAACCGTATCTTTCAAGCATCATTGGAACTTCGGAGTTTTTAGCCTTTGTGGTACTTTTTCTACGCATTTTTGAATCTTGGATTATGGAGATTCAACGTCTTGCAATTGGTATGGACGATAGCACGCACGGCTAATAGGTACTTTGCCCTTTAGGATGCCCCTGGTGGAACGAAAAAAGAACGTCGACACTCCGAGCTACCTACAAATGACAGTGTGACTGTGAACAACGACAGCATGTCAAGCAGGACTAAAGCAAATGCGTTAAGGGCTCTTGAGAGGAGATCAAAATAACATTCGTATCGGATTCTTCATTTCCATAGAAGAATCACCAGCGTGCTGGACACTTCGGTTTTGTGGTCCTCAAGCAGAGTTTCGTATCGATCTTGTCGTAAACGTCACCACATCATATAATTTACGAAAGCTGCCCACAAAAAAATGACTTTCGAGAAAGTGACGTTCGACATGTCGTCGACTGACGATGATGAGAGCTCGTCATCGATCTTTCGCAAGTGTTTTCCATATCGGTCAACCGATTCTTCGCAACTTCCTCCTTGGCCCAAACGAATTGGATTATTTGCCTTTGGTGTCCTTCAGAATTCGCTAGCAGGAGGCCTCATCTTTGGCTGGGCCAGTATCGATCAATCACTCTTGTCAGAATCCCCAGAGAAAGGTGGGGCAGGGCTAGATTTACAACAAACTACTAAAATATTCTCCTGGGCAACGAGCATCTCGATGGTTGCGGCATTGATTTTGGGAGCCGTCCTGGACCACAGTGGCCCACGAGTTGCATCCATTATCTCGTGTTTGACGATCGCGACTGGATGCTTGATCTTTGCTCTCTCCAATCACGTGTTTGGTTTTGCATTGGGTACCGTTTTGATGGGATTTGGTGGTCCTGGCATTGGAAATTGTATTATCCATTTGGCGAACCTATTCCCTGGGAACGAAAACTTGGCGATGAGTTCCCTGAGTGGTAGCATAGCCTTGAGCTTCTCGATGTTTGCCTTTTTTGACATGACATGGACAAACAATGAGAATACTACTTTTCGAGACATATTCCTTGGCTACGCCACGTTGCTTGTTGTGCTTGCCATTAGCGCATTGGTCCTTTATCCGGATGAGCCCTATGAACAACTGATTGACGACGATATTTTCGATGAAGTGCAGGGGCCGATTGATATGGAGGCAGAGCCGTTGATAATAGAAACTCAACATAAACAAGATACTGCGGAGAGAAAGGTCGTTAATTCTCGAACGGACGAAGACCATCATGAGAGAGCAATGCGACACCGCCATGGTGGCCACGCCCCTCCTCACGTCAGCCTCATTGTGGAGCAGCCATTCAACTCCTACCTTCGCGATAAACAGAGAATGGTCGAACGGACTGACTCTTTTGTGGCATCTTCAAAATCCCTGGCGGGAGGTGGACCGGTCATGAGTCTCAAGGATATGCCACTCTGGGATCAACTGACTAGTGCTTCGTATCTGCGTGCTTTCTTGGTCTTCTTGGTGACAACCTTTGTAACGAATTTCTATGTTGGAACTCTATCCATCGAGGTAAGATTTCGCTTGTTTCTGTTGCATGCGTGAGTACTTGCTAGGCATCAATTCTGAAATTCGTTTGTTGGTCTCGTCCCGATCAGTTGAAAGACCGACAGGCCTTCCCAGCAGAAACACGCCATGAGTTATCTACATGGTTCACTATTATGATGTCCATGGGAATTTTGGGGTCTTTGCTCGTGGGATGGTTGATCGACCGTGTTGGTCTTGAAATTTGCACTGCCATGACCTTGATATTTGGACAGCTACAAATGCTCTTCATCGTTTTTGGTAGTCAAAGTGAGACACTGATGATTCTCAGCTTTGCAGCTTACACCAGCTTTCGAGCCTTCTTGTATCCAGTTTTCATTGGATCCTTGACATCTCGATTGGGTTTCAAGTACTTTGGTATCTTACTTGGCCTTGGTTTTGCGTTGTCAGGGCTTGCGCAACTCTTCTTCCCAATTTTGGTGCGGTGGTTTGAAGGTGATTGTCATCTTCTAATTGACATGGATGAGGATGTAGGGTCTTTAGGTCATTGTGATCATGGACACTGGCAGAGATCCGAGGTCTTGCAATTCTGTATCCTGGGAATGATGAATATTGTGCCCGTGTTGGACTATCGGGATGCAGTGGCTCGAACGATCAAAATCCAATTGTTGCTCTCGTCGAACTCTCCCAAACCGAGCTATGGCAGTAATAGGGATCCGGACTACGACGATGCCTAACCAGAGGTTGCGTGGCGAGGCCATGTGTATATTGATAGTGAAACTAGAAACTTTCAAACATGCCAGTTTTGTTTGACAGCTAAACAACTAGAATCGGAATTTCTTGCAAAACATCTCGTCTCTTTCCCCTTAGTTTTTTCCCCCATTCTTCATTGCTTTCCACATCCTACTTTTTATTACCAGAAAATTCGTAAGTAAAATGATAATCGAAATAGACTCCCGTTGGCAGACTCATCGTGGAGATGCATGTGATCCAACATGAAAATCTTCAGTGGGATGAGGAGCAGTAGGGAATTTTCCGCGGTTTGAAAACTCCCGTGGACACCGAGCGTGGTTCCAACAAGGAGACCTTCGAAGTTGTCATATTTTTGAAGAATACAGTTGTGTCCATCCATCATGAACAATAACGGCAAAACCAAGTCTAATGATAGCCAAGGCCAAGATTGCACTTCCAGGAACAACCACGAAAGCGACAAGTGGAATCCTAGAAAGTTTCTTATGGAAATACGGGAGGAGGCAGTTGCAGCATCATTTGCCGAACGCGACAAAAGCATGACACTTGATCTTTTGATTTCACAATGTCATGCTCTTGTCATCACCAATCAAGAAATTTGGGAACGATGCAAACCTTTCCAGTGCACAACAATCAGTTCTGCTGACTCTCAACCAGACAAGTGCATATTTTATCGCGTGGGATACTTGAATGTCAAAGCTACATCTGTACAACATTGCAAAGATAATTTGAAGTTTGAATCGGTTGAAGAACTAACAAAAGAGTCCTTTGAAATCCCAATATCTCTTCCAGCAAGATTGGAATGTCTTGTTGTTCATCCTCGAAAGGAGAAGAATGATATCATGCCAAATTATGAGTTGTTTTTGAAGCGATCGATGCTGCTGATGGATGATCTCTTGCCTGGATTCTTGCTAGAATTCAAGGGATTCTTGGAAAATCAACAAATTGCATTGGGAAAAGTAGATGAGTGGCTCATTCAAGCAGATGAGGATGCACTCTTTCTTAAAAATCAATTCAACGTGAACATCCCCTATGAAACAGTTAATTGGCAGCAACTGGGTAACCGCTTTGTTTCATGGGAAACTTGTCGGCTAGTGTTGGCTTCAGTGGATTGTTCAAGATGTCGAGCAACGTTTCAATATCACAACCAGAATGAACAGAATGGTTGGGTGGTTTGCAGAAGTGTCGTCCAGCAATCAGGATGCTTTCCAATGGCAAATGGACCGAGGTTTCTTCGTCAATACACATATCCAGGCACAATAAATGTTCAATTCTGTATGGATATCCCATCCGACCGAAGTCGATTGATCAAGTTTCTTGAGTTTGTGCGACACAACTAGGCAAAAATTTCAAATTTTACTACCACAGTAAATAAGGACGGGGATCATTATCACATGGCTGGACCGATCTATTGCCAAATTTCCCATTGGGTGATTCACAATGAACAGAAAGATCAACCTTTGGACGAACTTTATGCTCACACAACAAGAAATAGAGGTTCTATCATGTCTTGTACATCACATATTTTAGTCAAAAAATGCCCTATCGCGTACATGAAAAGGATTACATTTTCTGATATCGATAAATTGTATTTTATGGACTCTTTTTTAAATGTCATTTTGTATTCACGAGCCCTTTAGAAACACATGGCGAATAAAAGATGCGCCCGTGAGGAAGCGATTACTGTTGCTTCTTGCTTCGTTTGTCTCACCCGCCGATATACTTGGATCTTTGATCTTCCACCATATAGACTAAAACAGTAACTTCCGGTATAGGTGAGTTTGGATCCAACGATTCCTTGAAATCAGACCAGTCGATCTGGTATGTTTCGTGTTTGGTCGAGGAACCTTTCTCACATCTCAACTGCACTTTGCCGCGAGAGATGACGATATACTTTTGTTGCAGGCATCCTGTGAAATGGGACTAAGGATACCCAGCAATAGATCGTTGGCACTGTGTTTGTTGTTTACATATATCACATTTCAATGGATCGCGTGGCAGTCTGTCGGATCCGAGGAGGGTACCATACAACGCCCTTCGCGAACCTTTCCCGGTTTCAGTGCATCGTTACTGACATTGGACGGCGACAGCACCAACCAACGAATCATTGACCTCGAAAAAGAAATTCAAAAAGGACTCGAGTATTCTAGATCGATCAAAAATACGAAACGAAAATTGCTCTTTGTCCATATTCCCAAGACAGCTGGGACGACCATCGAAGAAGTTGGAGGTTTACAGGCAAAATTGGCATGGGGAAGCTGTTTGTTCAATCATCGACCAATACGCAGGGGTAATATTTGCAAATATCCGCCGGGACAATTTGAATGGCCGACTAGAATTGGGTACGACAAATGTTTTGTGTTTGTGTATGGCCATGTTGAACAAGATCCTGATTCTGGATTGAAATCGTTCCAATCGCTTGCTCCATGTAGGTACTGGCACTTGCCCACTCAACTTTTTCCAATCAAGGGCATCAACCCATACGAAGGAGCTGATTTGTTTGCCGTTGTACGAGATCCATATGATCGACTAATCAGTGAATTCTATTACATCTGCCGAAGAAAAATTACCAAGTACTGGAATTTTATTGATTGCAATCGAACCAGACTGCTGGATCCTGACTACATGAATCAATGGCTCCAAGACAAACTTGACCAGATGTCCCGGCATCACATGTCACCACAGGACGACTTGAGTTACAATGGCCACTTCACTCCTCAATCTCAGTTTTTGGTGTCCTTTCCAGCAGAAATTAGAATGGTCGATTACGTCTTGAAAATGGACAATTTAACATCCCAGTTCCACGCCTTGATGAAATCCTATGGGATC
This sequence comes from Nitzschia palea, assembly GCA_019593585.1. Classification (NCBI taxonomy): domain Eukaryota; phylum Bacillariophyta; class Bacillariophyceae; order Bacillariales; family Bacillariaceae; genus Nitzschia; species Nitzschia palea. The sequence goes on along the minus strand of SWEM01000017.1, from coordinate 24,555 downwards.
AGTGCTGAAATGCTGGACCACAAAAAGAATGTAGCTCGTAATGATACTGGTGACTTGGACGCACGCGACTTTGATACCAAGACGTTAGCAATACTCCAGGATCACTACGACAATGATGTTGCGATTTTCAAGAACCAAAAAGTAACAACAAGGTGATCCTACCAACAAGCCAAGAAGGTCTTGAAAATTTGTGATTATCATTGTTAGGGTGGTTGATTGGTTGGTTTGTTAGGAGGTCATGTCGTCGTTGACGACGACGATAGCAATTGGATCGGACCATCACGGTCCAAAATCTTTACCGCGGATGTCAAACCACGCACGAGCTGGAGAGCGATCAGCGCTAGCCACACATCAACCAATGTGTCCGCGTAACCAAATTCTTGCAGCAAAAAGAACGTGGCGGCTGCTGTACCAGCACTCAATGCCATGGTCTTGGCTTGATAAGCGAATTCGGCGGCCCCTTGTAACACGCCATCGGCGGCGAATACAATCGAGTTTAATGGCTGTGCCAAAACGATAATTGTCAGAATCTCCGACAATGCAGTTTGTGTCCCCGGATCGGAGGTAAAGAAATTGAGTAGAAATCCAGTGGATTCCCCTATTTGCAGCATGGTAGCAAGAATCACACCCAAGATTGCACTGTAAACAAATACCGTGGACGACACCTCACGTACACTTTCAGGATCATTTCTACCCATACCATCAGCTACCAGCCCTTGTGATGCTGCAGCTAGGGCATCAGAAATAAAGGAACACAAAACCCACAGCTGGATCGCAATTTGATGGGCACTGATACTCGATGCTGCACCTCCAGGGAACGTCTCACCACCTCTTGCCGCAAAGGCAGCGGCAGCCGAGAGGGATATTTGAAGAGAGAGAGATCGGAAGAAGATGGAAGCGGATGCTGTTATGAGTGGTCGGACCTCCTCCCACGAGGGTACACTCAAAGCGGGAGTCACAACCAAAGTCTTGGTTTCTTTCTTTCCAAGCTGACCGTCCGCCGAAGGAATTCTGCCAGCCAGTACTCCTAAAAATAGTAGAGCCGATATCCACTCTGCTGTCGTAGTTGCAATCGCTGCACCTGCAGGTCCCATTCGTGCGTATCCAATTAGGACAACGTCCAGTGCGAGGTTGACAATGTTGGCCAAGACCAAGATAACTATAGGAGTCTTGGTATCCAAATATCCTCGCAATATCCCGGTACTCGCCGAAATACAGAACACGGCAGGGGCTGCCACTGCCCTCATGGTAAGAAAATCAATGGCGTAAGCGTTGGCATCCGGCCCCGAAATCGAGGTGCCCATGATTGACAACAATGGCTGTCGAATGACAATCAATCCCACAGAGAGTATGCCTCCAAGAATAAATGCCAACGAAAGGGCTTGTCCTCCTGTTTCAAGTGCTTCTGACTCTTTTCCCGCTGATCGTTTGGCGGATACCAATGGAGTTGTCGCTGTACATAGAAAGTTGAATAAATAGAAAGAAAACGTCAACAAAGCAGCAGCAGATCCCATTCCTGCGAGCTCGTTGGCTGAATTGCTATATCGTCCCACAAATGCTGTGTCGGCAATCGTCAACAAAGGATCAATCAACAGAGCTCCTAATGCTGGAACTGACAAATCAAGTATTTTTTGACCTGTCGACTTGGACATGAACGGATCAATGTCAGATTGCAAAGGAGAGCCCTGGCCGACTTCTTCATCGTCGAAAGAAGCAAGTATGTTTGATGATCTGGTCGGATGTTTCGTCACATCGCCAATCGTCTGATATCCCTGACGACATTTCGGTCCCAGAGGCTGTTGGAAACCATTGCATCGTATCGGCATTAGGGTGACAAGAAACGATTTCAATGCGATCAGGAAAATGGAATATCTCCTTCTGTTCATTGCCAAACAGCTCTGCTCGGCTAGATTTACTGCGAACTGGAACCTCCGCGGTCTATTCGCAATGTCTCACTGTTATGTTCTTGTTGAAAACGAACACTTGATAATCCGGAAAGTCTAGTGAAAATGGAGGGAGTCGGTGGACTTGGTATTTCACTTCAAAGCAGTCGTAGGTCGTAGCTGCCTTCATGACGTCACAATTTTCGTGAGCACGGGACATCGGGACTATGGGAGACTAGAGTCAGAACTAGGTAGTTCACAGTCAGCAATTTACTGGTGCCTAGTATCATATTATCAGAGCGTTTTAGCCATGAAATGTTCCAAGTTTCGAACTATTTCGAAATTACAAAGTTATGGGTCGACAGTGCAGTCATGGACAAATTTGTCATCAGGATCGTCGCCTTCGCCACCTTGCATATGCAAGTTGGCCTCATGGACTACTATACCTTGCACAGAATTCAGCATTACCAAACAATATGCCTCAAGCGCCAGATGATTTGGTCGACGACGATCGAACGGTATTTCAACCTCACTCGATACACCCTCGATTCCAAACAGCGCAAAAGCCGTGAACACCACCAAGGGCAACGTTGCCCAGCTCCAGGTTGCAACCCAAATATAGGGAAGTAGAAGACAGTATAGGAAAAGCAACGTACGCAAATGGGTTACGTACGCGACTGGTAAAGGCGTTGATCGTATCTTCTCCATTCCAGATACTTGGGCGATCATCTCGGTGACATAGTGTTCAAGTGCGTTCATTTGGATTGCATAAGCATTGGCAAGATGAGGTGGGGTAGCCGCATGAACGTCTAGTGCCCTCTTCACATAGTACCGAATCATACTAGCGACGTAGAGCGATCCGTGATCAGCATCTCGCATCTTGATGATTTGGTCCACACTCAGAATCCCAGAGAGTTCGTCAAGGTCACAAGCATGTTCGCTACGGATAAAATGCATGGAAGCGACACAGAATGCAGCAGCCCAACGAATCGCCATATCACGATCACGCTGAGAATGTCCACAATACATAAGAATTCCACTTACTAAATTTCGGGTGAGGTGCGTCATATTCCCCCAGTAGCCACGAGCTTCCCAGAAGCGCATTGCACACCTGTTTAATCTGAACACCAAGAGAAACGCAAGGCTCGTGTTCATGACCATTGAAAATACCTTTGGCAGAGTGACGAATTGGTGAGAGGTCTTATCGTACACGTCACCTAACAGGATTTACTCGGATCTTACATTGTTCCAATGGCCTAGCAGCTCATTCGACATTGCAAGGCCTCCCACTTCATTTAAGATCGTCGCAAGAAGTGCATTCAACGATACGACTGTCAGCGGCATAAGGTAATTGTCGAAAGCTCGGACCTGTGATGCAAATAATTCAAGTCAGTGCGAGGTGTGACACCTTGGTACAAGCAGCTTTCGACATGTCCAACTTTATGTTATAGACGCACCTCAATCACTAGCATTGACCGGAACCATCCATCCGTTCCTCTAACATGATTCATTTGTTTCCTCCCTCCTGTTTTCAAAGCTTTTTCTCTTATGTTGCAGGCGGTAACAATTGTCAATTATGAGAAAATACAATGCAAGTTTCGAATCTCGAGCTTCTCAATGGACGCATACCTTTTCAACGCCCCTGTCAAAAAATTGTTTGCTAGTGGATAACTGCTGTACAGACCAACCGCATGCCGAACATCGTTCATTTTTTTCTCTTTGTGAATGTCCGTCTCACAATTTCCTCGTGCAATCATAGACAAAGAATGCATAAGGGCCTCGCCATCACGTTTGGATGGAGCCCCATCTTGGTACATGGATAGAGTGCCTTGCCTCGTGAAAATGTTGCTCCTAGCATTGGGCGTTCCTTTCCCAGAATATGGATGCCTTGTGTGACTTCAAGTGCTGTGCAATTTCTGTCACCAAAGCTTTCTTGAAAAATGTGGAATCTCAGAAACATGCAATGATGATGTCATCTCCGTGAATCATTGATATGCTAAACACGTACGTTCCATTCAAACGTATGAGGTTACAGCCTTCCGGATGATATTTGATTGGAGTTCCCGTGATCATGATGTTCGATGGAACAAAGAAAAAATCTGCTTCGGAGAACATCGAATTGTTGTCAAATCAAGGTCACGATCTTTTGCCACAATCTTGGTCAAACGCTGCAAAGCGATAGTCATCCCATCTGTTTATAGACATAAACAAGTATCACTATGCGTAACTTCTTGCTACTAACATTGTTCCAGCTATTGGCCATCGTTTCGTCGTTCTCAGTTTGGCCTGGGACCAGTCATTTGCAGCGCGGTGGGACAGCATTGGGGTCAACTGTCGATGACGAGAAAGCGATCCAGTGTTTCATTGTCAACGCATTTGAAGTTGATGAAGAGGGTGCTTTCCCTGAAATCGTCTGTACTCCAGAGCCTGATCAATATGCTTGGTTCAATGGCATTTCAAAGGAATCGATGCGACCGGCCAATGGGGTATCTGAAGACTTTTTAGAATGTGTTGAAGGCTATTCGCCGCGAGGAGTCCCAGAGTGGGAATGTACGAAGAAGATTACTGATGAAATTGCATGGCAATGATAACTTTTTCATATGAAATTCAACTCCATGTCATTCTTAATCACCAGGAAAGAGACCTTGTTGTTTGTCCGTAACATTGGATGAAGATGTGACCCCCTACCAGCTATACAAGAAATGCAGCAAAATTCATCACGGTCAAGTAATAGCTTGCACCATGAAAAGATGCCTCTGGTAGTAGGGTTTACAGTTAACAGCATAATAAAGCCATTACAGTCGATGAGTGTGATCTCGTGATCCATGGTCGCTGTCACTTTTTCCCCTAGAGTGTGAAACGGCATTCCCAAAAGGCTTATATTGTTAAATAAACACGTGTCAGATTGGTGTCGCATCACATACGAGAACCCATGACACAGCCCAAGCTGAGCGGCGCGCGCCACCTCTCGTAGTCCATCCAATAAACTCTCCTACAGAATTCCACCGCCACAGAAAATGGATTGAAAACAAACGAGCGACAAGGTTGCTTTCAGAAGTATTAGAAAGGAGATGAGCTGTGTATTTTTTACTGCTCGAGCAAATCGAATGGAAGTCTACCGATTGTTGCGGACGGAACTGCCATCGTGCACCCATCGCCGTCGCTCTTGGATGGTGATGCAATCCAGATTTTCGCGTACCGGTCTCGTAGGACCATCGTCCAGAATACGCTCGAGGCCAACCAATTCATGGAGTCGCTTCACCAGTACAGCCGTGCAACCTATATTGTATCAGTCGTTCTCGACGATGCCATCTCCACACTTGATGGACCCAGAGACAACATCTTCAGCAAGCTACAACGATGCGCTGCTAGAAAACGAGTTGGAATCATTAACTTCGTCGTGGTTACGGAACGCAGCCTCAGGAAAGAACCAGGGACTATACCGCGATGACACTTATCATGCTTCCATGCTGAGGGCTGCTTCATCATTGGACCTAGAATTGGGACTCGACAATGGTGAGGAAAATGAAGATGAGATCGACGAAGATGTCGATGATGACATCCCTCGATCACCGCCACTTCATGAAGAGAACCGTGCAAGAACCGAGCCAAATGAACGAAAAGACCTACAAAAATCCGCCATGGAAATCTTGAGGAACTTTGATCCACAAGACCCACCGTCTACAAATGATCCGGAAGAGTTACAACTTTGGTTGGAATGTGCCGCACAGCGGGAGGCAGTGCTGAAGCATCAGAACTTGGTTAAAAAAGCTCGCGAAAGAAAGGCATACGATAGCATGAGTTTGATGCAACGTCATATTGTTCAATGGTTTGAAGATTTAAAAACTGCAATTGAAATCCGACAGAAGGAATATCTCTCAAATAAGGATACAAGGCGCGCAAAAACCAGATATGGGCCGTTTCTATGTTCGTTGCCACCGGAAAAGATGGCTGTCATTTCTGCACACGAAGCCATGACCCAGTGCCTTCTATTAAGCGGGAAAACAGGGAGGGAAGGTGTACCGCTGGGAAAAATTGCTGCTATCATTGGGGCTGCGGTTGAGACCGAAGTTTTGTCACAACAAAGGATGAAAGAACGATTCTACAATCCAAGCAAGAACGATGTGATTGACGATGAATCAGACGATGATCCCGAGACGACCAGTTCAGGGGAAGTTAAAAATAAGCCTAAAAAATCTCAGCAAACCGCTTCGTCGTTTGATCGCTGGAAGTTCAGTGCATCACATCTAAAGCTCTTCATGGCTGAGTTGGAACGAATCGACCCCAAAATGGGAAAGAAGAACAAGCGCTCAATTGCTGCCGCCGTGCTTCGAGCAAAGCAAGCTATGAACAACGATCAAGGATGGACAAAAGATGACGCTTTACACCTTGGGGCGGCGCTGCTAGCAATTCTGGTAGAAAATACCAAAGTCAATAACAACGGCAAGCAAGAGCCAGCCTTCAGGGTAGAGAAGAGATGGACACCAAAAAAGAAGTCGGTATCATTCGTCGTCCTTAATGAGAATCTTTATAGCATGTTCACTGAGGACGAACTGGTATCTTGGGCGGCAAGTACCACCAGATACACCCCGATGATCGTGCCGCCGACAGAATGGACTGGCCCCCGAACAGGCGGTTACCGCTGGCTCAAAGCAAGTCTCATGAGAACTCACGGATCTCGAGTACAAAACGAAGCTCTGAAACATGGCGACCTAAGTCTAGTTTACGACGGTTTAAACATTCTGGGGAGTACGGCATGGAAGATCAATAAGGAAATTCTTGAGATAGGAAAAACATGTTGGACTCGAAATATACCGATCGGCGACATTCCATCAAGAACGGATTTGGAAGTACCACCAGAGCCCAAACGCCCAGAAAGAATACCCCCAGCACTCTTTGCTGATAAGAGTAGTCCAGCCGCTATTATGGCAGTTGAAGCCAATAAACTGTATCGGGAAAACAATTACAAGCGACAACGTACCATTCAAAAGAACATGGTAAGTTCAATATCTCTAAAACAGCAGCAATGTGCTTTCTGCTTCTGATTGTGTATTCCACTCTTTCCCAGGATTTGCGATCACTTCGGTGCTCTGCCATGCTAAAACTGGATCAAGCCGAGAAGTTCAAGGACTTTGAAAAGATTTACTTCCCCTACAACCTCGACTTCAGAGGACGAGCATGTACGTACCTATGACATGGATCGTTTGCGGTCGTCCACCAACACTTACACTCGCGTTTCTTCTAGATCCTGTGCCACCTCACTTGTCTAACGTAGGGTCGGACTTGTGCCGAGGAATGCTTATGTTTGCCGATGCCAAACCACTTGGCAAACGAGGGTTGTATTGGTTGAAAGTCCACCTTGCCAACTTTGCGGGAAAGGACAAGATGTCCTTCGACGATCGGGCTCGCTATGTTGACGACAACATGGACAATATCCGACAATCGGTCAGCAACCCGTTCTCTGAAAACCCTTGGTGGATGACACTCGATGACCCTTTCCAAGGATTAGCAACGTGCTATGAGATTGTTCGCGCGATAGATTCTGGAAACCCCGAGACCTATATGTGTGCACTGCCAGTTCACATGGATGGGTCGTGCAATGGGTTGCAACACTATGCTGCCTTGGGACGCGATACGGTAGGAGGGAAAGCTGTCAATTTATTGGAGATGGACGGACCGCAGGATGTTTATGTTGAGGTGATGCAAGAAGTCATGCGTCGGGTAGCCGAAGAGGCACAGCGTGTTCTACCATTTGACACATCGAAAATTGATTCACTCAATCGGGAGCAAAAGAAGGCACTCAAAAACAATCAAGGAGCGAAACTTGTCAATGGCTATATTGACCGCGGTGTAGTCAAGAGAACAGTCATGACAAGTGTTTACGGCGTCACCTATATCGGCGCCCGGCAACAAATCCAAGAAAAACTAGAAGAGAAATTTGCGGAAAAAGGCTTTGATTTGGATGAGATGGACCGCGAAGTTTTTGCAGCAGCGGGCTACCTTGCAACAATTACTATGGAAGTAATGGGTGATCTCTTTCAAGGCGCTAGGAACACCAAGAGCTGGCTAGCGGATTGCGCACGTTTGATCTCTCAACAAGGCCATCCAGTAGCATGGATTTCGCCTATTGGCATTCCAGCTGTGCAACCATATCGGCAGACACGTCCCAGAAATGTAGTTACAGTTATGCAAACCTTGACCATGACAGATGAGGGCGACGACCTACCTGTTCACAAGTCACGGCAGTGTACCGCTTTCCCCCCAAACTATGTTCATTCACTGGATTCTTCCCACATGCTACTAACGGCGGTTGAAATGGATCGTCGTGGACTGGCATACTCTGCGGTACACGATAGTTTCTGGACTCATGCCTGTGACGTTGACGAGATGAACGAAGCCTTAAGGGAATGTTTCGTCGAATTATATTCGCGTCCTTTGCTGGTCCAGCTCAAGGATTCCTGGGAGCTTCGCTATCCTGACGTGGAGTTTCCGGAGCTCCCTGAACTTGGAGATATGGATCTGAATGAAGTAAAGTCGGCTACTTACTTCTTTCAGTAGCTTCTCAAGTTCTATTAATTTAATTTTAGTAAAAAAGCTATCCATTTTTTACCAATAAAATCAAGTTCACTGTCAGTATTGGAGTAAACTTGAGTTTTGACGAGTCGCTCAACCGAAGTTCATAGCGTTAAAGAGGCGTTAGGGATATTCCATTTTATTCATCAATGAGAATGGGAAGAAACCGTTCTTCGTTAATTAAAAAGGCACATCGAAATCGGGTTCGTTCGGAACGGTCGCCAATCCAGCACAAACCTTCCAGACCAGCACCAACACGAAAACGTGAAATCACTCTACTCCATCCAACACTCGAACCATCAGACTTGCTCCTAATACGATAGTTTATCTTTGACTCTCCAAGACCAAACTAGAAACACGCTCGTTTTGAAGCTTGTCACTTTGAGGCACTTGCGCAACGATGGCGGAACAACGCAAAGCAGTAATAAAAAATGCGGATATGTCCGAGACAATGCAACAAGATGCAGTGGACGTGGCTTCCGTTGCCCTGTCGAAATACAACATTGAAAAGGTAAACTACGAAAATGCTTTTGAACCTGAAGCTGTGATGTCGCTTGTTTGATTCACTCATGTATGCTTACTTGTTATAATGTCCAGGACGTGGCTGCGTACATACAAAAAGAATTCGACAAGAAACACGGACCGACATGGTAGGTTCTACAAAACGTGCCAAAGACATCCTGATCCACCTACCGCTGTTCATTCCACTAATGTATTGCCTTTTCTCATTCTTGTTGCTGTCAGGCATGTTATCGTCGGACGAAATTTCGGTAGCTACGTAACACACGAGACGAAGCATTTTATCTACTTCTATCTCGGCCAGGTTGCGATTCTCTTATTCAAGAGCGGATAGGCTCAAGTCACAGACCAATGCAAAAGTCAAATGCTGGCATACTCATTGTACTGCCGACGCACCTTCTTAAGAAACGGCTGTATAGTTCGTCAAAGCGAGGTTGCTGCACAAGTGACAGTCCATGGAATTCATGGACTCTTACTATTTTAATAGACAAAAGAAAATCAATCCTTTACAGTTATTAGTTTGATGCATAGGTGGATTCTTGCGGGTATCACTTTATGATAGTTACTAGCGTGTATCTTGATCAGGAATAGAGTTCAAGACTCATGTCTGGCAATCTAGAGAACTGATGTTGAGGCGCTAACCGGTCTCCCTGCTAGCGCTAGGATCGAAGAGAGGCTGACTAGCTGGGTAACATTTTCTTAAAGTTCAATCCTAGCTTGTAGCAGCAGGTCGTCCTGTGGGCAATCAGCAACCAGGTAGAGGTACTTGTATACCCGTAGTAAATATAAGTACTACCGGTAGTAATAGGCTTTCGATCAAGCAAGTCGACAAAAATGGCCATGACTCAGTGGATTCAACGCCGAACCATCCAAACCATTTCCCATCAAAACCAAGAACATATATTCTTATATTCCCTTGTCAAGGCTTCGATCCATTGGTATATGACAAGGAACGTTTTGTCCAACTGCAAACGATCTTTTTCTCTAGTTTCAGTAATCAACGCTTGAAACCGTAGCCTGAGACGACCGGAATGAGAATCGAGTCGAAATTGATCTTTGCGATGATGTTTGGATTCGTCTCGCCGCTGGTTCGAAGAACGTTGGGACGGTCGACAGCAGCCTTTGTGATTCCAACTCATTCACGGTCCTTTTCAGGCTCTTTATTCCTTCCACCCTCGCCTACCCAAAATATTGATACGAGTTATCGACGGAGTTTTCGATATGCTTCCAATGGTTCTACGAAAGGGAACAACGAAGAAGCATCGAAAAAGCCTGGATCCAACAGTCGACCGAAACCCAAAAGTAAGAAAATCAAGGTAAAAGAAATCACACAAGAAAATATTGACAAGCTTGCAGCAGCGTTTGATGAGCTTGCAAGAAAGGAAGGGTTTGAGTCTTCCAAAGCTTATCACGCCGACGATTCTACATTTGAAGAATATTTTGAAGATGAGGATTTTTTGGATGAGGATGAGGATTTTGAGGAAACGGAAATCATGACCAAGGATGCCAAAGGTGAAAAGTGGGAGCTGGATGATATTCTGGATTCGAATAGCTTTGTCATAGATGATTTTGACAATGAAAAGGGTCCAACGCGGGGTCGGAGCCCAAACACAAAACCTGCCAATACCAACGATGATGATGACGAAGACGACGATTTCATCGACTTTGGTGGGGATGATGATGACATGGACGCTCGTCTTGCGGCTGCTCGTCGCGATCTCTCTGTAGGTCGAGTATCCGTTCCTTCAGAGCTTGACGAATTTGCTACAAGAGTCGATCTCGCACAGCTGGGTTTCCGTCGAGAATTGAACCCTTTTGGTAACGACGAAACTCCAAGAAAAGATGCATTCAAATTAATCACCAACGCCATGTCATGCCCCGCTTGTGGATCAGACTTTCAATGCCGCAATGAGAACCGACCAGGCTATCTACCTCCAGAAAAATTCTCCATACAAACAAAATTATCGAAAATCGAAGAAATGCAACTGCTCAAAGCGAAGGCTGAATCAGCGGAGTGGTCTCCAGAAGATGAAGTTGAATATCTCATTCAGACGGCCAATGGAAAGGCTACCAACGACGAGGGGAACGCTGCGGATATTGACATTGACGCAATGGCAGCAGAAATGGGTTTGGACCTCGCTGAGCTTTCCACCAAAAAGGTAATATGTAGACGATGTCATGGATTACAGAACTTTGGAAAAGTCGAAAATAGTCTTCGACCAGGATGGACTGATGAGCCGACCATGTCCCAAGAAGAATTTCGAAATCTACTCAAGCCAATTAGTGAAAAACCAGCAGTGATCATCGCTCTGGTTGACCTTTTTGATTTCAGCGGATCAGTCCTTCGTGAATTGGATGGAATCGCCGGTGACAATCCAGTCATTTTAGCGGCGAACAAAATCGATTTGCTCCCACCACAAATGGGCAAGCAACGCGCCGAAAATTGGGTTCGTCGCGAGCTCGAGTACATGGGGGTGAAATCACTTGCCAATGTCGGCGGTGCTGTCAGGCTCATCAGCTGCAAGTCAGGGGCAGGTGTCGATGATTTGCTGGACAAGGCGAGAAGCTTGGCAGATGAGATGGATTGTGATGTTTACGTTGTAGGCGCTGCCAATGCTGGCAAGAGCACACTTATCAACAAGATTCTAGCACGAGGGGAGAAGAAACCAGTCGGGAAGATCAGAGCAGGAAATAGAAATGCTTTCAAGGGAGCGCTCACGACTAGTCCTCTACCAGGAACAACATTGAAGTTTATAAAGGTTGATATTGGGGATGGAAGGAGCATGTACGATACACCCGGACTACTCGTTCCAGGAACCTTCACGCAGCTCTTGACACCTGATGAACTCAAGACAGTTTGCCCAAAGAAGTAAGTGTTCGTTGTTTTTGTGGGTATGGATCCTGTACATGTATTGACCATCGCCCATAGGCCTGTTGAACCAGTCACATTCCGAGTGGAAGCAGGAAAGTGTGTTTTGGTCGGAGGTTTAGCTCGCGTCGAAGTGATCGGTGACAGTAAACCCTTCATGTTTACTTTTTCGTTGCCAATGAAATCAAGCTCCATCCTACAAGTGCATCTAAAGCAGATGAATTCATCGAGAAGCATGCTGGAACCATCATGTTGACCCCGCCATTCGAACCTGGCCAGCAGAGGATGGCTGAACTTGGAGAATTTGAATCTCATGTAATTGAAATCGAAGGAACAGGATGGAAAGAAGCAGCAGCAGATCTGACACTAACAGGACTGGGTTGGGTCGCCGTAACTGGTGCTGGAAGTGTGAAAGTCAAAGTCAGTGTTCCCAAAGGAATTGGAGTTGCTGTTCGCCCACCGCTGATGCCATTTGATATTTGGGAAGTTGCCGCACGATATACCGGAGCCAAAGCAGTCAGGAAAATCGTCAAGAGCAAAAGTGGAAAGAAAAGAAAGGGGGTAGGTCGAAACTAATCCTTCATAGACGTCTGTTAGTGATAAAGAGGCTAAGAAATCTACCGTCCACCTTCACATTCAGGAGTGAATTCTATTCTTAAGCAACTAATGTGCAACTTGCTCCTAATTTCAAGAGATGAATTCTAACTGCAAATCGTTGACCTTGCCAGTTATCGAGGGCTCCAACAATGTCACAACTCACAACCCTCTTCCTAGACGTCTGTTAGTCATGGATGCAGTGTAAATCTACAATCCATCTTCATAACTTAAACAACTACTTTGCACCTCGTTTTAGCAAGTTCTAGAGATTAATTCTAAATCGTTGATATTGCCAGTCATCGAGGGATCCAACAATGCCACAACCCTTATGAACTGTCAGACTTTCATCTGCAATGCAATCATGTCGTTTGGGATTTAGAACTCATCCTTCAAGGCGTCTTCCTTTCCAGCCTTGCGTGTCTCGGTCTGGACGAACAAGTTGACAAGGAAAAGGGCGGGGAGCAAGGTGCCAAGAAGAACTGCAAGGTAAGCTCCGAATTGAACCTCAAGGGACAAGGAAGTGGAAGGAAGAGCCTCAACGATGGAGTCCATTGCGAAGGCAGGTGCGGCAAGAGCAGCAACAGGGATGGCAGCGGCTCCCTTCACGAAGGCAGCCTTTGCAACTGTAAAGGCGAAAGGACAAACGATTACATTAGTCGAAATCATCAGAGAACCATCACTACACATGCGCTTTCACACTGATGGGCCATAATTCCTCCTCCAAACCCATCACGACCCCACGAACCAGTCAATCCCAACATGACCGCGATGGAAAGATCCGCTTCAAAAATGGATCGCATTTCTACAACTCACCCTGTGGCACTTGGTTTGGTGCGAAGGCCATCGCGGAGGCAATAAGGGCGAAAAGGGTGACGATTTGGAAGGACTTCATTGTTGTTGCTGCTATCTCGTGCTGTAATGGACGGAAAGTAAGTCGATACGGTCTTGGTCGATGGGCAAAAGCGATCCTCAAAGGAGTTCCCTAGCTCTGCATGCGTTAGTGACGTCTCGTCTGTCCGTTCTGATCTTTGGCAACGAGCGCGATCCACCAGCTGCAACTTCCGGGTTGGTTCTTCTCTTTCAATAGATTTTGATTGGTGAAAACCAGTCCAATGAATCATAGAATTGAATCCAATGCTTCATTGGATTTGGATTTTTCACGCGAGGTGTTTTCTTGAAAAAACTACCTGTAATTGTAGTCGAACGCTGCTATAAACATGTCTTTGCCATAGTTGTAGTTGAAACACGAATGACCAAGATCTAATCTTTCTAAGGGAGTTTGCATCGTCGGTGAAGTATGATCCTTGTTAGTAAAAACTACTTCGTAAACATTTCTTAAATGCATTTTATTTCCAGTATTAGAATTCACGTTGAGAGACTGGTTCAAAACTCTTCCAAGCGATGAGTACATGTAACCACCGAGGTCAAAAACTACTATACGAAAAGATACTATTCATTCTTCTGGACAGAGTAGTTTAATTTCATTACATCGTAAAATACCCAACACCAGAAATCTAAAACGCATGATTAGAAAAAATCAAAGTAGAGCTCGATTTCAACCAACTCTTTTCGCCACAGTGGCAAGGCAACACCACTCTTTGTCTCGTCTATTTACACCGAGCGCGCATATGATTGGCAGCAAGCTTAGAAGTAGGGGAAGTTTTGTGTGCCCTCACCCAAAGCAGTTTGTGTAGCAACAGCACCAAAGGCAAGCATGGCAAGACGTCCGTTCACCAACTCTTGGGTCTTAATGCGGTCAAGTTCTGCCTTGCTCTTACCCTTGAGGAATTGAAGGGGGTCAAGCGAGAAGTCACCAGCTTCACGGTCAAGCTCTCCCTTGGAAACTTCAACCAGGGCAGCACCAGTAACGAACTCAATGAATCCAACAGCAACCAACATGAAGCTCATGGATCCTTGGTCAACAAGGATATCGTGAGCACTGTACGAGTTGGGAATGCTCGCTACAGAGTAGATGTCACCTGGGAATCGCAAAGTGATTCCAAAGGCACCATCGGTGGCAAGCCATCCGAACCAGGCAAGCATGGCAATACGTCCGTGCTTGAGCTCGGATTCGCGCATCCAGTAGATGGTCTCAATACCCTTGGTCTCCTCCCACGATGGTGGTTGGATGAATCCAGCAAAGTTCTTGGGAATGGAGGACAAGTAGAAAGGATCGAATCCAACATCACCAACATAGGATCCATCAAGAGCCTTGGCCCGGGGCAACCAAGGCAAGGATTTGGATCGCTCAGTTTTGTCAACCATTTGATCCCACATGCGATCAGGCATGCCGGCCTGAAGGGCCGACGTGCTCTGGCTAGTCGAAGCAGGAGCAAAGGCCATGGCCGAGGTGGCCATCAAGGCACAAATAGCGGCGGTGAAGGAGGTCATGGTCAACTACAATCGACTATTGCGAAAGATGACAATATCGTGCCCGGCAAGGGTAGAACAATTGATCAGAACACTGTAGTCTTTTTTCACAGCCACCTGGTGGCGTCACAGGCGTCCTACAGGATTTTCAGTACAACATTTCACGGCAAATCTCGCTCTTCGTTGAAGGTAGCAAGGCAAATCTTTGATTGATTTGGGTGCGTGAATATTGGGGGGAATTTAAAAGGGGCGAGAGCCCACTCGGTTCATTATGGATGGTGGTTGATGTTTTTTGGTGACAGAGTGTTGGAAGACTTGTGTGAACAGATGTCATCACAAGTACAAGAGCTGCACATAAAATCATCAAGAAAGAGGTGACCAAGATCAGGCAGTGGGGTTGGGGCATGTAGATTATATTGCCCTGTATATAGAGAATGATCATGAATACCAATTACCGTTCTCATCATATTGCGACCGCATCGGTCCCTCCTGGGTTACAGGTTGACTCGGCAAGCTCGAAATACGATGCCTTTCCCCTTGTCAGAGATGTGCTTCTTCATGAAACTGCTAGGTAAGCAAATCGAGGTGAAAAAAAATTATGCTGGTAACCATCCCAAGAAACTTACTTTGTAATCGTTAATCGTTCCAAGAACAGCAGCATTGGAACATGATGGACGAAAACAAATCAACTACCCCAAGAGTAACGATGGGTGGCTTCGGTCCGTTTTAGTTTTGGAAGGCCGAGCTCTAGATATAATATTGCTCCCTTGGTTCCTAGTATGCTTGAATGCGATAGTTTGGACGATTGTCTCAGAAGAGGTTATGGACGATAATCGGGGACCCGATCTTGGGACGTATGAATCCTTATTTGGACTGGTTCTAAGTTCTTCGCTGGCATTTTTGCTCGTCTTTCGGCTCAATCGAAGTGCGGAACGATATTGGTCGGCACGAATGAGTTGGGGTATCATCATTGCGTCATCTAGAACACTTGTCGAAGGAGTTCTCGTTCATGGTCGCCACCATCCCGGGAGCAGAGATCAAGTCATTCGATGGACAGCAGCCTTTTCAGTCATTCTGACGCATTTTATGAGAGGAATTCCAAAATTAGACCCTGGAACTCTACTTGGGATCTTGGAGGATGCAGAAATTCGTCAACTGGAAACCATGTCTCATCCACCACTTTCTGTCACTCACAAAATTCGATCATTTCTTCGGGAGATATTCTACTTTGATGACACCACTCCACTCGGAATCGCACTGAGTCTTAGTCAACGAATGGATGCATTGGAAAAAGAGCTTAACATACTCATTCTCCATATGGGAGCTTTGGAGAGAATAAAAGCCTCGCCTTTACCACTAGTTTACGTCACGCATCTCCGCACCTTTCTCCTTTGCTTCCTACTTGGTCTACCATATGTTTGGGGGAAAACTATGGGGTATGCAACAATTCCAGTGACCATGTTGACAGCTTTCGCATTGCTAGGGTTAGAAGGTGCAGCCACCGAGGTTGAAGCGCCCTTTGAGAAGCATCGGACCAACCATCTCAACATGAGTGCATTCTGTTTAGTATTGTTGAGGAATATCACACAACAGATCAAAGAGGATGCTGATGACAAGTTGGTAACTGAGAAATTGGGTGTGCCGTCGGTACAAGAAGAAAGGGTTGGAAGTGCAGTCCATTCGTGCTGATTTTCACCTTTCAGTATTCCAGGAGTGAATCAATAGAGCGGTCATTTTCTTGAATATACCCTCTTCCTCATGGTCAATGGAGTCTCCATTCTGTTTTATATGAGTGAATATTCACTGGGGAATGTTCGTTGTCCCAGTTGTCCTCGTCAACCATGTCATCTTCGTGCAATGCGGCAGTTTTACGACCAAGTGCGGAGAGAATAGCGAAACAGGCTTTTAAATTCAGGGCAAACATGTCTGCGTCAAACTCATCAAGGTATACGTTGAGACTTTGGTAGTGGCCCGGGGGTGATGAGGCCGCTTTCCCCAGAAAGACACTATTCATCCAAGATCGTCCATCCCAATTGTTTGGAAGGCCAAGAAACCCTGAGAATACCACATATCTTTCCGAGGAGGCTGGTCGGGAACTTATCGGTTTCACTGGTTGTATTTGCTGAAACATGTCAAACATGGACTGCATTGCCGTCCGCATTGTTGCAGTCTGAAAGCCAAACATTTTGAGAACCATAGTTCCACCAACCCTGAGAAGATGAATACCTGCGGCCATTTCGCACAACACCAATTTTTGAGTCAGTGCCTCTTGACATTCCGAGTCTCGCTGAGCATCAAAGCCTCCGTCAGCGACTACCAATTGGACCTTCTCTGGAACGCTTAGCCCAGATTGTGTTAAATCTATTTGGATCTCTTGGGCCAGATTCTGAACATTTTCCCATTTGTAGATGTCTCCCTTGTCATCAATGCCATTGCAAACTCGGTAATTTGTTTGAAAAGTATTCTCCGCATTCACTTGGGAAATGTTTTGTAACTTCCATCGTGTCCCCGTACCATGTTCATTAGTACCGTTGAGTGACATTCCGTATCCACGACAGGAGCCAAAAATTGTTCCATGTGTTGACGAGGTATGAGTGGACTGTACCCGCATCATAATGTACTCGCTGAAACCACCTGGCGCCCCGCAGAGATCGACAAACAAAAAGGGTTCTTGCGCAGTCTGTGGCGTCAATCGAAAATCGAGCATTGCATCAATGTTGGCCAACTTGATGGCCGCTCGATTCATAAATATATTGTTGAGTCCACGAGCCTTGCCTTCTCCCAGGGGCTCCATTGGATTACACCATCTACGTGCTATGGCAAACTCTTGCTGAGGAGACGACCAAGAACCGACAGCTTGAGCACATTCTGTGGCTGCCGGCCAAAGTTGTCGTTTGGCTTGTAGAAGCTGTTGACTGAGGGAAAAGGGCTTTAAAGCATGACTTCCGTCTGCAGGCCAATCAAAAGTCACAGTGTCGCTGCTGTCCGAGGAAGAAATTGGTTGATTGTACTTGAGCCACGAGTTTCGAACAATGCCAGTGTACCGTCCATTGAGGATTTCGTCGTAGTAATCTCGTCCTCCGTTGCTGTCACGGGTCGACTGGTCAATGGATTCCCGCTGTCGTTTAGCACGGATCCTTTCCCCTGTGTTCCAATCTTCCAAATTCGATTCCATCGTCAATCTAGAGCTGAGTTTGCCCTTGTTATCTGGTGGACACAACCGTCCAATGTGAAACAGTGTTGCTATTTGTTGTACCTGGGCATACGTAGGGTGCAAAATCACACGATGTTGTGGAATTCGCATGTGCGACGCCACGGGTAGTTCGGATCTCGTGAGTCGACTCTTCGAGTTCACTTTCCAATCTCAAAAGTGTTTCCACTTTACAACCTACTGTTAGTAGTTGTCAGTCCGGTCCATTTCATCATCACAGGCTGTGCAGCCCCGTGCAACTACAGACTTCATTATGCATCTACAGGTCAAGACTAATTCAAGGCTACTGGTACAGTATACAGTAGCCTAGATAGAATTGCAACACAACTTGATTCTTTTCCTTTGTTTAAGGCGTCACGGCGTATGCCCCTACCGGTAAAATTCCCGATATGGTAGTGCGGGAACCACAATTCGTTAGTAGTGCTGTGAAAAGCTGTTCCCCAAGTCATCAGCTATACTGGTACTTTCAAACAAAACAAGAAGCATCATGATTTGCTAGATCACTTTGTTAGTATGTATCAAATTGACCACACAGTGCGACTGCGTATCAGTCTCATCAAAAAAGGAATGAAGATCGATCTGCATTATAAATAAGCGGCATCAGCAAGAAACCCAAAAAACACCAATTACGGCACTTTCAACATCAATCTTGAGAAACAAGAAACAACGTAGACAAATACTAACGTTACAGGATAGCAGGGAAACATGGTAGCTTTTATTATATCTATATAGAGTACTGATTAGTATAAGTAGTTGCCTGTGCTGATGTCATCGACCACTACGATTTCTGCGTCATTCCATGATTTGATATATTTTTGATGATTTGACAGTGAGTGATGCAGTGAATTTGGCACCTGCCCAAGATTCCAGCTTGCTATCCTTTCCAATTCTCATTTTACTATTCTTATAATCGTCAACTAGCCTGACCTCAAAATGAAGATTGGAGGAACAGCCTTACTACTGGCATTGGCTGCCCCCGTCAATGGCTTTGTGAACCCTGCATCATATGCTTACCCATCAACGAAAAGTAGTTCGACGAATCTCTACTCCAACAGTGCTCACGAAAGGGAGAATATTGTGAAAGATTCCCTATCGAAGTTCGCACTGGCGTCTCTCGTTTCACTTTCTCTTCTTTCGAGTCCATTGCCCGCTCTAGCGGATGGTCAGACGGAAAAGTTCAAACTCCCACCCATCGATTTTAATGACAAATCTCGTTGTTCGCTCAACAGTAGTACCATTGGTCAAGCCAACGCTGCACGAGACAAGCTTTATGACCTTCGCCAATGCAAATTATCTGGTGCAAATGCGGCTGGATTTGATCTATCTGGTGTCATCATGACCGATACCGATGTATCCAAGGCCAATTTTCAACAAGCCTATTTTAGTAAGGGGTATTTGCAAGGTAAGTCTACCATTTTGGCACTTGTCAACGTTGTTTTGTTGTTGTTAGACATTATTGCTATTTTCCTTCGTACTCCAATACTAACTAGACATCTCTCAACTTGCACATGTTATCCAATCACAGCGTCAAAGTTTGATGGAGCTGACTTTACAAATGCCATTGTTGATCGTGCTAGTTTCAAGGGTAGCTCTCTTAGAGGCACCATTTTCAAGAATGCTGTCTTGACTGGTACTACCTTTGATGGGGCTGATTTGGAAGGGGCTGATTTCACAGAAGCAGCAATTGGTAGCTTTGATATTCGAAGCATCTGCAAAAACCCAACTCTAAAGGGAGAAAATCCCGTAACGGGTGTCGACACGCGCCTTTCGGTCGGATGTGGTCCATCGTAAAAAGCGGGGTTACCGTACACTTTACGAACAAAGTTTATTAGAGAAAGGTATCCACACATTTTGGATGGATCAAGGAATACTGTCACGACACTATACATTCCCAAGAGCCCCTAACCCCACGTATCACCTGCTGCTAGCATCGAATTCATAGTCAGTTGCGAGAAAGTAAGTACGGTAGCGATTATTATTACCGACATATAGTTGATATGTTTAGCTTCGTTTACAACAAGATCCCCGGTCAAATTGAATATAGTTAGGATTGCCTTGCTCGAATCGCTCGATCGTCCACAGATTTTTGGACTCGACGTCCTGGATCACGCAAGTCGGGCGTATTCGTGTTACCAAAGAGAATGTCGGAATCCTGGTAGGTGGCTAGAATTTCCTTGGTGACTGCATCTATCGTTGTCCAATCTCGTGGGTAATTGCGCACCAAGTACCCAACGACTTGTGAATTGTACGTGAGAGGTTTTAGGAAATAGGCCATGGTAGCGTCGCCTCCTACGCTTGTTTGATCCTAGCAAATGAAAAATTAAACCCAACCAATATCGAGTGAGAGTGTCATCCAAAGCCACCACGACAACAACAAGATGCGTGAGTGAGTGAAATCCAAAAAAGTGATGAGCAGGTACAGATTACGGTATACTCAAGTCTCCTTGCGGGACACAACTCCAATCCAAAAACAACATCACATACGCACCTTGGCCATTCCATTGACTAAAACAACTGGATTTCTCGTTGCGAGGTTGCGTGCCATGGTATAGTCTTGTCGGACCGATGGTGCCATGACGATGCAAACATCTCCTTTCGCAATCCCTTCCGGAATTCCTTCGCGGAGTGACACTATAGCTTGGGCACCTCGAATGGTTTTTTTGGCCTTTTCCATGAAATTGCTGGACGAGGTGGAACTGGTAAAGAACCAAACTTTGGGACCAAAAAAGAGGGGTGATAATGCCTTGACCAACTTGGCACCAAAGCTCAAGTTTGCCTACAATATAGTGTAGGTAGTATTAAGGTGTGTGAGATGATTTTGTATGGTTTCGGTGCAGGTGCGTGTTGATGAAAGAGACACGAGCTACGGAATACATGCAAATGTTGGAAATATAGTGTCGCTGAAACGATACGGTGCTGGTCGAGGATCAAATTGTGATGGCAAGGCAGCAAATTGTCACTTACATCATCGACAAGATTCGCAGATCGCAATGATCCATCCCCCAATTTATTCAGTGCTGTCAAGGGAGGGAATTCACATTCAATGAGGGGCAAGGATGGTGTCTTTGGGTTTTTGATTGCCACCTGAATGGCTTGGATAGCTTGCTGATCCCTACCACACAGCCATTGGAGTGTCGTGTCATTGTATGTCATGATATCATCACGTTAGTCAACACACATCTGTAAAGCTATCGATCGGTATGGTACATTTCACCCAAGGGACTGACCTCTCTGCAGGGGACTTGGGGATGCTACTGCTCGATGACCCTTTTCCAGTGGAAGCCAATGCAGTCAATAGACCAAAGTGTTGCCGCGTTGACGACGATTGGATTCGCGAATGTGTAATTCCATTTGTTGGAATGAAACCTTGCGCCGTGATGACACAAAGCGTTAGAAGGAAACAAGTCAATGGGTATCTCATGACCAACCGGGTATTATACCGGTAATCGGGATGAGGGTTTGCTTTCATTCCGAGGACTTCAAGGAAATGAAGTGATTGAGGAATCCATTTTGGAAAGAGGAATTATCATATTGAAGTTCACTGATTTTGCAGTTATTTCGACTTGCAGTACCCGTTACCAGCAGTTAATTGTAAATAGGAGTTCCGGTAGACCAATCCGAACCCTGACCATTCTTCTTTGCGAACTCCGCTGCGATGACATCCTTGGACGACCAAGAACTTGAGATGACAAATGCCCACAAACAGCCACTTTGAAAAAAGTCCATTTATCCAAGTGACATTGGAAACAACCCTCTCAAGCCGTTGGTCGTCATCACCTCGTCTTGAGAGAAGATTTCTTGTCTATCATTGAGCTGCA
Source organism: Nitzschia palea (assembly GCA_019593585.1). Lineage (NCBI taxonomy): Eukaryota > Bacillariophyta > Bacillariophyceae > Bacillariales > Bacillariaceae > Nitzschia > Nitzschia palea. The sequence continues at coordinate 2,715 of SWEM01000017.1, read as the reverse complement.
ATTGGAGACGAGGGCTGCAAAATTTCGGGTTTCCTTAGTACGTTACAATGAGTGCCACAAACCATCGACTGGTCGCCGTCGCGGTGTGGGGAGCGGTTTCCTGTATTATCGGCGGTGTCATTTCCCGTTTTATACTCCCCGAGGGGGTCGTGGAAGCTATTCTTGTTCCCATATTACTGTCGGCGAGAATGGGAGCCGATGAAACAATTTCCACTTTCAATGAGTCATCACCCGAAATATCGACTAAATGCCAAGAAAATCTTTTCAGATTGCTGGGGTTTTCCAGCACGCAAATTGACAAAGACCCATTTCAAGACATTTCTGTCATGATTCATCGCAATGGAGATCCAGAAGCATGTGGAGAAGCGCAATCGGACCATGGATTCATCCAAGAATTACTTCGTCAGTATGCCATCATTTCGCAGGGTACTTGTCCCTCCGAATTGAACAAGTATCAAGTAGAATCGCTCTTGACTCGAACGTTTCAGAACATGGTATCCACTTGTTCATCCCTCGAACCCGATGGGAACAAAAAGGCTGGCTTCTTGGGCTTTTGTGACATGGGCCCGAAACGAACACCAATTCTCTTGGACCACAACGACTTGGTACCAGTCGTTGCACCCGACGGTAAAACGTCATTACCCTGTCGCTTCCACAACCGAGAAGGCCAACGAATCACAAAGCTCAATCAATTGACGGATCTTGCGCTTTTGCCATCGACCACAATGTCAGCCACGCAAGATTGCACTGTCGACGACAAGGGAGATCAAACTTGTTCGACCAATCAAACAGAATCATTGCGACGACATTTGTACGCTGTCCCTGCTGGTCGAGTTTTCATGTTTGCTCCCAGTTATGTAGGCGAGATTTTCCATCTTCCACACGTAACAGGAGCCGACGACAAACTCATCTACCTCGAAGTCTTGTCCATAGAACCACGAGTCTTTGATGTCTTTAATTTCTTTTCCAGAGCTGAAAGTGAAGATTTGGTAGAACGAGCAATGGCTGAAACCAAGGACTCTCATCGTATTAAACGAAGCACTACCGGAGCTAGTGGGCATAGTGTCAACTCGCGGCGAACCTCGGAAAGCGGATTTGACACACATGGACCAACAGCAGTCAAGGTCAAGAAGCGCTGCTTCGAGGCCTTGGGGTTTGATGAGTATTGGGAATCCTTTGGAGATGGACTCCAGATCCTTCGCTACAATATCAGTAAAGCATACAATTCTCATTTAGATTGGATCGAAGACAAAAGTGGTGAACTACAACATGACTTTGAATCTGGTGGAACTGGAGGGAATCGGTTTGCTACCATTCTCATGTACATGTCGGATCTCGGACCGGACGACGGAGGAGAAACAGTTTTTCCAAATGGATGGCCTCCAAATTTAGATGTCTCGGAGCGACTTTCGAACAAGGATGCCATTGACGCGCTTCGAGCTTCTGACCGTGGCAACGTTTTGGTGCATGGATCCTGGGAAGAAGACTTGGTACGTTACTCGAAGAAAAATTGACTGTGAAATAACAAGCATAATGCTAACGATGACGATTCATACGTTTCATACCAAGGTGGCAAAATGTCGAACCAGACTTGCCGTTCGCCCCCATTCATCGCGGGCAGTCCTCTTTTATAGCCAGCTTCCCAATGGACAAGTTGACCCAGTGTCTATTCATGGAGCTTGTCCAGTGCTGGCGGGTCAAAAGTATGCTGCCAATCTTTGGGTTTGGAATACTCCAAGACAAGGATATCCTGGCGCCCCAATCAAAGAAAAGTTTCGTAAAGAGGGCGAATCTCCCGTCACCGCTCCCGCAGTCACCTTTAAACAAATCGCTGCTACATTCAAGAATACCGGACAAGATCCAACAATGACCAACGCTGAACTTTACTTTGAAGACAAGTTTTGGGGAAAGTTGGGAGTCAATGATCCATCGCTCCGGGTAAATACCTATCGAGGACACGAGTGGAATGTCAAAGTCGATGGACAAGTGGTAAAAACGTGGACCATTATGGAAGATGACGGCGAGAAGCAAAGTTTTACAATTTAACATGGTCACATGATTCGCTGACAGTTTCAAGGAAAAAAGATGCAAAGCCTGTCAATCCTTCTCCTCCCCAGTAAGCCCATGAAACATTGATTTCTGCAGCTTGTAATTCTAGAGTATAATTTTCAAAACATGATTATCACTTATTGCATATAATGATCGCTTCGGTCTCACCCCAGTGGACTAAGCCTTGAATGCTTTGTCTGTAGTACAAGAAATCACTGCCACCACGATCATGTCTATTGACTTGTTCCGCGAGCAACGTTGTATTGTACAAAACGATTAATCGTAAGCAATGCTACCACCGGTGGGTCCTCTACCGCTACTATACTAGCCACAAATCAGCCTTTCTCACCATCACTTTTGTAGCCTTGACTGTACCTGGAAACATACAAATAAGACCAATTAGGTAAACACATGAAGGATTCATAGAGACGGCCGACGACCGATGAGACTTCTGGAATCAAGTACAGTGAGCGGACGTTGGGATTAACAACCAACAATAACAAGCAATAGTACCCATCATCATGCACGGAGGACGGAATCTATTGGCAAAATCCAGTTTTCAAAAAGTAGGGGCGTTCCATTGCAGAAAGTAAATAGCTACCTGGAGTCTCGGGATACTGGCGGGATACCGGTAGTTCGTTTTTACCAATCAATCAAACTTTTCAA